>VZRO01008341.1:479952-545536 GCA_013397915.1 Daphoenositta chrysoptera | reverse complement strand
GTATTGGTACCTAGGAGAGATTTTGTTATTTAAATTTTACTTGCATCATTAAATTTTCTCTGAAATAAACAGATGGCCTTAACAATCTTCATTTGTTGTAAGCTTGTAAAATGAGAAGTGAAAAGCAGTTGCTTTTTACACCAGATTCAACAAGTTAAATTGCCAGAAAAAAAGCTCTTCTTTAGACATACAGCATAAGCGATGGCTGGTACTGTTTAGTTTAAATTTCTTCTAGTTGAACTACTCCAAATCATATCATCTTAGATGATATACAAACAGTATTCTAAAAAGTAACACAGAATCCATTTCTTCCCACTGGAAAGAATGGTGTCTAAATTGCTCAGGTTTCTACCAAATCTGGGTTACATTACTGTTTCTTTGGATTGACTTGCAGGGTGTAAGGGTGGTGGGAACTGACCCCTGGCTGCTGAACCTACAGAGGGGAGACCTGAGGACATTTAAACCCCATGGCTGCACCTGGTTGGTGACCTCCAAACTGACCATTCCTTTTTCTGCTGCATCTGTCTTTAAGTGGCTGTTGGGTAGCCTGATTCTTATTTTGCAAATGGACGTATGTGACTCAGAGAAAAACCTTTCAATTAGTCAGCAGGTAATGCAAGGCTTCTCTGGAGTGCTCTGTTTTTATCTTTGTCTTTTTTCAGGGACGTCTGGTTGCTTCTCAGCCTTTGGGATCACCTTTTCTTCAGTTATTGCTGTCTTTAACTTATTGGGGATTTTCCAGTCCAATTCTTTGTTGAATATGTGAATAAGATGAATTTTATGCATACAGTCATTAAATAAAATGATAGCTGGAATTCTTAGCACAGCACTGCATTTTGAAAGAAAGAGAAATTGTACAAAGTATATTTTCCCTTTCCTACACTTTTTCCTGGTACTCTTCTCACTGGCAGGCATGCGAATTCTTCACATCCTGCCACAAAACTTTGGCATATTCCACTATCCATTCCTGATTTCCATCATACTGAGTGTGCTCCACTATAACATAGTTTTGACTGCTTCAGTTGATACTGATGCATTAACACATTTGTCAGTGTTATTTTTGAGAAGTGGGGGGTCTTCTGTTCTGTTCACAGCCTCCAATAAATCCAGATCTGCACCAAATCTGTGCCTCTCATGACCCTCCCTAAAACAGCCTAATGGCAAAGGACAATTACCTGACATGGAGATAGAAGCCAGGGTTTTTTTAGTCTTACTACTTTGAATGCATTGTATAAGCTTTAGGAACTAGGGATGCTAATCCACAGTAATCATCTGAACATTTCCATGCACCCATTTTGTTGATTGACTGAAAGAAATTCATAATTGACTGAAATCCCTTGACAGCAAGAAGGTGCTGCATGTGAATAACAACTGATGTGCCTTGTGTATACTCAAACAGCTCTGACTGAGTAACAGGGAAATGCATTAGCCAGAAGAAAGCAATCTTTGTTTTACATGTCAAATTTCCTGTATGTTTACCTCCACTTTTTTGCTTAGGTTTGTATAATTAGGAAAGTATGTGTTGTCTATTCTGAGAGAAAAATAAGACAATTATTGAAGCTAACAAAACATAGCGGTTAGGTAGTATTAGTATATACAATAGCTGTGAGAAAGCAGGATGGGGAGAAGCTCAGGAGCATTTAGGCAGTGTAGAAAATGGGGGATTTGCTGTTCATGTACACAGCAGACACTGTTTGGGATATAAAGAGTGGTACTTGGTGTGGAAGACATACAAACCACTGCCTTGAAATTTGCAGGCCTCATAGATGCACCTCAAGAAATTAATCAGTCTATACTCAAATTGTAAACAAAAGGTATTAGTAATAACTTGTTGGCCCTTACTTATAAGCAACTATCATCAAGCTTTCTGAACTGTAACACTAGAAAGGAAAAAGTAATCACTTTGGCGGAAAATGCATTTGAGGAATAATTTTTACTTTGTTTGTTGCTATTCTAATGTCTTAGTCACATTTAAAATAATAAATTATCAATAGTAAATCAGGAAATTTTTACATTTTTACATCATCATTATCACACTCTTTCTGTCATTTCTTTAGGATATCTATAGCCTAAGAGCTACAAGAAGGCTGCATTCTCTGAAGACCAGAGAAGTTAACTCCCCTAAAGAAAAGAAAAAACAACTCTGCTCCATGAATCATGGTAAGCAGAAGGCAAATGAATTTGACCTGCATTCTTGGAAGTTGTCTAAAAATTTCGATTTATTACATAAGTTATAGGAAAGTACCACATAGAGCAGCTCCCACCTTCTCCTTTCTAAGACAAAACACTGTAATCAAGTGGCCAGAAAATCAAGGCTTGTGTTTGGTATCGAATTCCAGAGGGAGGAAGAGGAACTTTAATGAATGCTGTGGTTCCACATTATAGGGTGTAGTGTGACTTCTTTCACCAGTATATCAGTCCTCATCTTTGTTTGTCACCCCACCAGGAGTCAAGGCTGCTCCTGTTTTTCCACTCATCCTTCCCTCTGCCTGAGGCTGGCCTCCATCCTGCTGACTCGCTTTTTTATGCAGCTGTGCTCCAAAATCATTCCTTGAAATGACCTGGTTTAAGGAAAAAGAAAATGCCATCATCCTACTTTTCACAAGGAAATATCAAAAAGAATGCTTTCCTTGGCTCTCTCACATGATTTTTGGTTTTTTATTTTCCCATGCCTATAATCAAAAAAGACATTCTAAGTGCTAAAAGGTGTTGGTTTTTCAGTGAGTTTCTTGAAGTAAAGTCACCAAGGCATATACAACAAATAATGAATAACAATGGATGGCAATTCATTTGGACAATTACATATAAATACATTAAGGGAAGTCACATAATTTCCAAGAGAGTTTGAGACACTAAAATATAAGAAAAATACTTATCTCAATAAAGAAATTGCTTATCCAACTCTAGTAGTAACACATTTAAGAGATTAATTTCCTCTGCTGAAAGCTCTTCTGCAATAGTAGATCTGTCCTTTTCCTCCCCTGTGAAATATGGAAATGTGCTTGCAAAGATTTGTGAAAATAAACAGCCTTCTTTGCCAAGGAAATGATAAGCTGAAACTGTCCTGGTTTTATATCTATATGGATTACAATCCATACCCTCCAGAAATCAATTGTTTGTTATCTTAAAGACATGTGAAGCAAGGTATTGTTCAAATGCATTGTTTAAACAGGACTTTTATTTGTTATGGCACTTAAAGGCTTCTTGAGGGACTTGCCTGTAAATTGCTACTGGCAAACCTTAAAAGATGGAAGGAAAAAATGTGTTATTTATTGAGTGTTGACTGCGTGTCAAAAACATACTGTTCCCCAAGAGAGAGGCTTGGTTTATATAAGGTGATATAATAAAAGCACACAAATTTCCTGTCGAATGGCAAAAGACTGTTCAACAAGGTGTCAAAGTATAGGGTGCATGGTAGACATTCAATTTATTTTGGATAATCTCTAGAAAGTGTGGTAGAAAAATATATATTAAAGAGGGATTTGAAGCAGCAAAGGCATAAGGGGAAAAGCAGAGATATGGACATGAGTAGAAGAAAAAGTCTCCACTGAGAGAACATTTTTCAGTTACCTGAAAGTTTCTTATTATTGAACTGTTCTTTAATAAGAAAAAACATTTCAGATTCTTTCAACACTCTGGTAGCAGCTTGTGAGAAATATCTGTACTCCATGGTTTACACATCTGTTACACTACTGAGGAAAGGGGCACATATTAAAAATTCATTGATTTGCATGGATCTGAATTTATTTGCATAAAATTAAAGGAGGAGGTTGTAGGTAAACTGGCTTCGATCCACTCAGTCTTCGAGTTTTGCGGTGTTTTCAGGATTTCTGACTCTCCTTTGCATACATACTGTCTCATTAATACCTTGACCTTTACTCTTGCCTTTCTATAGTCAAAGAACAGTGGGGTGGGGGGCGGGGGTGGGGAAATGCAGTTAGAAAAAAACATTATCCATGGGAAAGCAGTGGTTCCTCAGATATGAGAATAACCAAAAGATTTAATGCATGTGAGAGATTTTAGTATTCTTATTTACTTATGTTCCATATAATACCACTTGTCCCCTCCTATACTCTCTCACCAATATTGTTCCTCTAAACTGCGTGGAATTTTATTTCATTCTATCCCAATTACAGATTTTTGCTGCCCAGACACAGCACACAAATGCTTTCCCTCACTCAGAAAAATTCCCCCAAAGTTTTCTGAGCACACCTGTCCATTTACTAATCCTTTTTCACAGTCCTTCTTGGAGTTCACAGTTTCATGAGGACTTTGTGGGCCAGAAGAGTTCTAAAGTGCTCAGCCAAGGGTCAGGATTGGCATATTAGGGACAGAAGTAAAAAGGAAGTAAGCTGTCCATCAACAGTGAATTTTGGTATTGTTTCTAGAAGGAGGTAGAATGGTTGCCAGTCCAGGGTATCTCAGCTGGTCCATACTTATGTGAGACATGAGAAATGCATTTTCTACTAGGAAAACCTGGAGGTAGAGTAGGTCTGAAATGCACTTTTTATAGTGTGTGAGGTTTTAGTGCTATTTCTTCTCTGGTATCATTTCTATGATAAATTAATTCCTTACTAAAATATGCACAGAAGGTATTGCAGGCCAGAATTTTAAGAACCTTGTTTGTTTCCAAAATCTGGCTTGTAAGAAGAGTGAAAACAAAATAAATTTACAGTTTCAGATACTACTTTGCACTGTACAGAGTAGCTACAAATCTTTACATTAAAAATAAATAACAGAGAAGGGCTGAGTATTCATTACAGTTACAGATTCATTATAATCTGATTAGATTTTAGGATTATAAAAGAAAAGACAAGATGAAAGAGCAGTGCTTTTTTCTCTGCACTGTTTGTGCATAAACAGTTCCTACATCTTCTTGAGCTTTACAGATTTTATGTTTAGACTGAGCATTTATTCAAGTCAAAAAGATGAGAATCAGATGCTGCTATGATAGGTTAGGGGTTCCAACCACATTGCAGATGTGAGAGCTCTGGTGATCTTTGGTTTCTTTTATATATTTCCTATACAGGAAAGAAATAAAACTATTAGTAAGCATTTATAAGAGGGCTGTGAAGAAGCCTCTAGGTAGGTGGAGGACCTAGAGGAGGAGTTATACAAGGAGTGGCTGAAGTCACTTGCTCTGTTCAGCCTGGAGAAGAGGAGACTGAGGGGCAACCTCATAGCTGTCTGCAGCTTCCTCATGAGGAGAAACAGAGGAGCAGGCACTGATCTCTTCTCTGTGGTGCCCAGTGACAGGACCTGAGGGAATGGCCTGAAGCTGTGTCGGGGAGGCTTAGGCTGAATATTGGGAAAAGGTTCTTCACAGAGATGGTGGCTGAGGACTGGCACAGGCTCCCCAGGGAAGTGGTCACAGCACCAGCCTGACAGAGTTTGACTATTTTGACAACACTCTCAGGCACGTGGTGTGAATCCTGGGGATGTCGTGTGCAGGGCCAGGAGATGGACTTCAATGATGTGTGTCCCACCCAGCTGAGGAGATGCTGCGATTCTGTGGTTTGTTTGGTTATGTGACATGAATTGTGTCATGCTAGACAGGTCTCATGGCTGGAAAGGAAAGAGCTGTATCCAGCTGTCCTGCTACACTGGTACCATGGAAAGCCAGGGCTGTGTTGAATGCATCAGTAGTATTGCACAGGAACAGAGCCAAGGAGACACAATCATTTGTCTTACAATGCTACAGCCACAGAGAGTAAGACCATGCTCCCTACTGCATATCCACTGAGGGAATTCAGTTTTCTTCCACCCCACTGCCTTCACAGAGTCTAATGAGCCCAGGACACCTACAGCCTGTCACCCAGCTAGAAGTGCAGGCTTCTGGCTCCTGCAGGGATTGTTACCATTAACCACTGAGCAGTGGTACCAGGATGAGCCTGGCGTTACCTGCAGGTAGAGGCGACAAGAAGCTGAGAAGCTGGGAAGGAGAAGGAGCAGTTGTCACTTTTCTACAACTCTGCTGAAGTGTCAAATTCTGTAGAGTTTCCCCTACAACTGTGGTCTGGGTGACTCTTATTTTTCCTGGTGTTTCTGCCCTGCAGGCAGTGCTGATTTCCAATGTGCTAATGTGATGGCCAGGTGTGCAGGAACCTGGACAACGGAGTTAAGTGACAGCAGGGATGAGGACACTGTATGCCAGTCAGATCACCAGCTGGTTGGTACACTTGGTTCAGCCTTTCCGTGGATGTTTTCATTTATGAAATGGCCAAGTTAAGGAAAAGGGCTGGCCTGGATGGAGAGTATTTTCTTGTGAGGTTTTGAAATGTGTTGTCATTCCAGCACATAAAGTTTGTGACTTGCAACATTAATTGAAAGTATGCCAGAGAGTTTTGGGGGCTTGTTGTTGGTTTGTTTGTTTGTTTGGTTGGTTGTTTTTAATAAGACAGTCTATTCAGAGTACTTATTAGCTTCTCTAATTTCTGAGAAAACCAGGTTCAAGCAACAACTTTTCCAAGGCAAGAGCAGTGTCTCAGAAATATCTTCTTTCCTAGGAGTGCAATCCTGGCAAATCTGGGAAATTTCTTCTTGTTCACTTGGAAAAATAGTGTAATGTGGGTAAACTACCTGAATTGACCAGATGGTTTTAGATAGGAGGGAAGAAAAAAGAAGATTCACAAATATCCCGTGACTAAGTATCATCTCCCTTTTTTTCCACAGTCCCACTAATAGAGAATTAATGTGGGATGTGAGAGGTTCCCATTGAATACAGTCTTTTTCTAGGAAGGACTTCACCGATATTAGGATTGCAATCAAATTTATTGTAGCATATTCTGAACTAGAAAAATGTTCTTAATAAGGGTATTTTGTTTTATATAAATAATTAAGCATGGCAAGAAGAATGAGAACAGAGGTTTTTCACCCTCTGGTAGAGTCTGGATATCTTGCTCTCCCTCCTGTTATCTAAACCATAATATTCTTAACTTGCTATTCTTCTTTCTTCCCTTCTCCCTATTCATAATAGTTCTTGGACTGGTGGACTACAGGAGCACTGCTACTTCTGGACAGAAATATCTTCCCTGGAGGAGGACAGTTTTGTAAAAACTCCTCTTAGAGTGTCCCTAGGGGAACATAATGAGACACTTCATTTGTAACTAAGAAGATCTCACTTAGTAGATACTTCTATCTACTCTTTTCAGTTATCTGTTGAAAATAACTCGTAGAGTGTAAATAATGTCTGCGTGTGCCCACGCGAAATACATCAGGGCTGTCATCTTAAAGATGCACTTTTTATTAGCTAAGATATCTGGAGTACTTGTTCACAAACTGGACTACCATTAAGTGCCTAGATAATTACACTCTTGAGCACATCGATCACCTATGTGTAGAGTAAGCACCACCATCACATTGTTAGGACTTCCATTAACCTGAGGGAAATAGAAACACAATGCCTGTATGTCCTTTCTCCTTTGCATTTTTGAGGACAGTTATGATGCTGTGAGCCCATTCCAGCAGGGACAAAATAGCTCTATTAGGATTTCTGGGTCAGCTCCGACTTATCCATAATCTAAACTCTGATCTTACTCAAAAAGGTTTTGATTTTGCATAGATTAACTGAGAACCAGGTGAGGAGTTAATTAAGTGAGTTTGCTTTGATAAAGTTTTGCTTATTCAGTTTCATGGAGCACAGTCATGCAAGTCTTTTTCTCCCGCTGCACTTCGCTTTATTTATCTAACATTCCTAAACCAAGGAAAACAAACCTTACATTGGTTTCTAATCAATATTTTCTTTGCATCCCTGCAACCAACAGCACAGGGTGACAATGTCATATTCAAGATAAATGGGCTCTGGAAATGCACTTTTCCTGTATAATTGAAAACAGAGCTACACATTAAAAAAGCATTTACTTTTCGATGTTCTCTTGTACAGGGGAAATTGTCTGGCAGAATGAGTCTAGGTTTCTGCTTCAAAGAGGAAAGAACCTTTCTGATCTCTCCCTATGTATGGTCCCCTTCCATCATGCCCTCTAGCAGAGTAATTTATTGCATTTTTCCTGTTCTCCCAAAACAGAAAGTCCATCACTTTTTCTTTTCTTTTTTTAATTTAAATTAAATCAAAACCCCTTATTTTAAAAAAATCTTTTACAAATGGTTAGAAAAACCTATTTCCAGAAATTAATTTTGATGTTTTTTTCTATTGCAAACCTTCATGACAGCAAAGATGCCTAAAGAATGTTTTTCATTCCTCTTTTTTACTATTTTAAGCATTAATCTTTTAGAACTGTTGCATTATTCATCTGTCTCACCTGACTTTAAGGTTGTTTTATTCTTTAATACTATCTATGTTTTACTGTAATAATAATGTAATGATTTCTTGGAAAGAAGTATTTTGCTGATTTGTATTATAGCTTACCTTGCCAAACAGTTTAAATATATTTTGATTTCAAGTCCCTGCATTTTTTATGTTCAAATACTGTGCAGGTATTAGTTTTACGGCCAAAAGTACTGGTTTGAATATAATACTTAAAATTCGCTTTTTCTGTTACTTACAGAATTTACTTAGACAAATTCATATTTTCTCAAGTTATTCTATTAATTTTATAAATCTTTTTTTTCAGGACAATGTGAAGAACAAAATGAAATGTGCCTTGTAGAGTGGCTGTATGACCAGTATTCTGATTATGTCATGTTGTTTTCTGTTCCCTAAATGCATCCTTTGAACAGGTGAATGCTGTAGACTGCACATCGGAGGATGTGTTTCTTTCAAGGAAAGTGTTGGCAACTGTACAGATGGGAAATGTTGTTACACAAACATTTTCAGCCTTTTCCTTTCATTCATTGTGTAAACTTTACCTCCAACACTCAGCTTACACCTCTTATCATGCCAGACCACAGCAGAGGGAGAAGGTGGTAGCTGAAGATCAAATCAGATAATGAAAGAAGCAATTGCTTGGGTCAAAGAATCAGAGCTTCTGATTCTATGCCTGCTGCCTTGGCTGAGCATCTTTTTTTCTGTGTTCATTGTTCAGCTGGGAATCTTATTAATCTCACACAGTTTCTTTAAGTCCACATAATGGCAATAGCAAAAAAATTGTTTGGGATTTTTGCAGAGACTTGTGTTTGAGGTTACTGTTGATAACTGCTCAGATATCTGGTGTTTAACATGTTATAGTATGATGGTGAGCACATCCTAAAGTCCACAATTAGTCCAAATTATTTTCTAGTCTTTGGCTTTACTATATCAATAATTACAGTCCTTTCTGGATGTTAATAAATAGGTAAGCTGGTAAACATTGCTGGTAAAAATTCTAGAACTGAAGTATACCGAATCTCTATCTCCATTTTAAAATTATCTGATCGTTCTTCCAGACATTACAGAAACAGGCCAGAACACTACAATTTTGTCACTTCATGTTGAGTAAGAAGTTCCAGTTTCATCACCTGCTTCATGAAAATTACAGCAGAGTTTATCAGGAATAAATTAGCATATTCTTAGGACCTCAAATTTGAAATGAGCATTAATCTGCTGATCCTTTCGTGATGAAAAAGCATTTATTGCATGAAAAAGAAGGTGATATTTAACAAAGGGAACCCTTTTTTGTTGTCTCTGTAGTTCTTCCTGGAAGGTGTTTTTGAAGTGGGCCAAGGAAACAGCAACGACAACTAAACCATGAACTTGCAGGTGCACCTGCTCTAATCATACAGTAGAGAAAAGGTAATTTAACCATACTCCATTGGTTTTGCCAGCATGGTTGCAATCGGTCCAAAATAAGGGCTTTTAAGTCTTCTGTGCCTTGTGATGTCATGAACATTCTAGGGCTCTCAAACAAACAAACCTTCATTTCTGCTGTTGTTAAGGAAAATGTCTCCCAATTCCTTTTGTTATCATATTATCTTCTCCTTTATTTATACTCTCCAGATCCTCTTGTATGAGCTCTTCCTTTCTGTAAAACCTCAGTTGGTACGTAGCAAGAAGTTTATGATCATTCTCATTCAGTTTTATTCTGGCCTTGTATGGCCCATTTTCAGTACAGAGCTCAGTTTTGAAATTTAAGAAGTACTTCAAATTCAACCACTGTGCCACACTTTGATTTAGCTGTTAACATCCTGCAGGGAATGTCACTCCCCTATTAGAGCTGGAGTAATTTTAAGTTGTTACCTCAGATCCATTAACACTGCGCAAGGCAGAAATACGATTTGATTGACAAGGAGATGTTTTAGCTGGAAAAGTCCTGAATGTAAACTTGACAAATGAACAAGCATGGCATGGAGATCACGGGTGAGAAATAACTAGGGAATGGCATGAGATTTTTTACAAAATTGCTTTTCTGATAAAGTCACATTTCAAGCTGAATGATTAGCACTTGCTCAGCAGATCACCATTCACTGACCTTGGTAGTATCACCAGGGTCAGATTTGCATACATATTCACATGCATGAATAATTCTCAAATTTTCCATTACATTAGGCACAAACAGGTTTGGTTTTTGTTTTTTTTTCCTATCATGCATGAATGTCTTCTCCATATTCCTTTTGAAATGAAGAAAGTGGGTTCACTCTTAGAATAACTTAGCACACTGGTGCACTTTCTCCTTACAGATGTTTCCCAGAAAAGCCCACTTTCATACTGAACCTGTTTTTTGTAAAGTGCTTTCCCCTTCTTCTGTAGTCATTAAGTAATGGCAAAACACTGATCATCCATGCTTGGGATGTGGTACCACCTGCTTTCAAATCACTGTCGCTGATTGATATTGTGCAAGAGCTTTATATTGATGTCCTACATTTTAACTTTTATATTTTTCAAATCCTGCATTGCCTAGTGTCTAACTCTGAAGTTTCTGGTAGCCTGCTAACTTCTGTTCTCTATTCATAATAAAACCTCTCCAGGCCTGCTCTCCAAGGACACCCAGGCTGTCCTGGGCCTGAAAATGTGTATGTAAACCAGCGTCATAGAAGGGGGGTGAGCTCAGGGAAATTGCATCATTAACTGAAGTTTTAATTGGCAAATTTATGCTGATATGCAAATGGACCAAACCTATAAAAGTGTGAAGAACTTGTGACTTGTGGTCCATCTTGGAGTCCATTTTGGATTTAGCCTTTGGCTCCCAGGGTGTAGCTTTGAAGGCCTTTCAAATAAATACCTACCTTTATTCCCTTGCTCCTGTCTAGTCTCTGTTTCTAGGTAGCCACTCAAGACGTCAATATAGTCTATCATGTTATCGTGTATTACCTACTAATGCTAATAGTTGTCCCAGAGCAGCAGTGGAGAAAAGGCAGGATTATTCCTGCAAAAATAAGGTGGGAGGAGATAGGGAGTAATCTCTTTTCTGCTCAGTCTTGTCACTAAGCAACACATGGCAATACCATGTTCTATAGCAAGTGGAATATTCTATACACAGAACTCCTTGTTCTTCTATTGCCTTCTGTAAGTTTTTGTTTTCAAGGTGATTTAGCTCTTTAACATAGGCACATACTTGCTGCTAGAGCTGCACAGAAGATGAAAGTCCCGTGTCTTGAAGGGTTTTTAAATTTTAAGATAGATTTACTTCGAATCTAAATGAAATATAATAATCCACGAATTATATATGTAGGAAAAAATTCATTATAATATAGTATTTTTATTTATAATTTGATAGTAATGTTCCTAACCTCCAAACTATCAATCTACAGATAAGCCTTCATGGGATTTTGGTTCACCAGGTAGCTGGCTGAGAACATAGAGCATGCAACTGAGAAATTTCTAGAGTTAAGCAGATAGATTTAAATAATAGAGGAACTCCTGTATGTATGGCTGATAAAATCCTTCAACTGTAGCTAGCCTTCCAGCACGGCAGAAACCTAGAACTATTTTGAATATTTTGTACTGATTTGAGGTTTTTTGCAACACTGAAAACAGCAATATCT
This sequence comes from Daphoenositta chrysoptera, assembly GCA_013397915.1. Taxonomy (NCBI): domain Eukaryota; kingdom Metazoa; phylum Chordata; class Aves; order Passeriformes; genus Daphoenositta; species Daphoenositta chrysoptera. The sequence goes on along the minus strand of VZRO01008341.1, from coordinate 533,680 downwards.
GATAAAATAGCTCCATTCACTTATTTATATTGGAAGCTACAACGTTTCTTATTGTAAAATCTGTTTTTTAAGCAGTAAATTCCCTATAGTCATCTTTAGAGGTATGTTGTAATTTTTCAGTGTATTTTGTATGTCCACATAGCAAAAGTATTTTTCTTGCATATTTTCAATTTACTGAGTGTGTGTTTCCGATTTTTTCCTGCCTTTGTCATTTTTGTAGGTCATACTTTAACCTGCATCTGTAATGTTTGCACAGCACGAACAGTGCTTGCTGTACCTTGACTTATCACATTCACTTCCACCATCGTCAATACAATTGGACAACAAATGGTTATAGCCTTTTGGAAGGTCACATATAACTCAGGGAGTAATTTCTTTCCTATGTGAGAGGTGTGTTTTTTTCTATAATTTGGGTTCATATAATTTCATCTGATGCTGTGGGATTCAGATATGCCAGTGAGAAAACCTCAGTGCAGCTGCATGCTATCCTGTTCACACCACCTACTCCATATTTACAGCTGAAACACTTAGTTTATGGAAAAGATCTGTAATGCTCTCATGCAGGCATGTAGTTATCATCTGCTAAGAGAAAGGGAGCGATCTATGCAAACTCTTTCAAGTAAGCCTTATTCTCATGCTTCAGGAAATGAGAAGCCTTGTCATTCCAGTGGTTGCTTTTAAACTGTTGACTCCAAGGAAAAAAAATGTATTCAAGGCTTTTATGAGCTTTAAAGAAAGTGTGTGGGAGGGATCAAGGGAAGGAGGTCATCCTCCTTGCCAAGCTATGGACATGAGAGAGATCTGCAGTCCCAGCACCCTACACCTCTGTGTGGGAGCAATGTTTGTCTCCTATGGAGACAGCTTCACAGCCACCACCAATAGATGCACAGATCAAAGCTGGCAAATATGGCCTTGAGTGTTTAATTTTTGTTCTTGATAGAACATCTCGTCAGCATTGCCTATGGTCTGGGAGAAACACAGTGATAGCACCTAGAGGATTGTTGGAAGAAAGAGTAAGGATGAAAGATCAAAAAAAAAAAAAAAGAAACTAATGGAGATATTCAAGCCAGCAGCTGAAGCAATGGGGTCATGTTGTGATTTGCCTTTTGGGGATTAAATTCTTTAATCCCTTTGGGGATTATAAATTCTTTATAAGTCAGAGTTTTGTATGTACCTTGAAGACTAATGGGTTGTATTGCCTTTTAAGTTGGACAACTTCACAAACTCTGAAGTGTTGTCAGGATAGGGGGGTCACCCTTGCTATAAACTGTACTGCAATCAGCCTGTAGATATTTTGTTTCATGCTTACAAAGAAAAAATAAGGGTCAAGAAGTTAATTTTAAATATATAGGAGACAGAGATCTCTACATAATTGCATATTAAAATGTTTTCTGTTGCATAAAAGATTCAAAAAACTGTAAGGATACACGACTCCAGATTGTTAAATACATTATTTTAAAAAATAAAATGTGCAAAAACTCCCAACCTTGGCTAAATATGCTTTAGATGAGATAAATGTATCCAAGTGAGGAAGTCCTGATTGACCTTAGGTCCACAAAGAAGCTAGACAATGTAATAGCTGAATCACTAGCAATTATATTTAAGAATTGTGAAAAACTGAATACCAAACATATTATTTATCCTTGAAAGGGAGAGTATGGAGGACATGGAAAATTATAGCTCACAGCACTTAAATTTAATGCCTGCAACAAATCATTAGGCAATCAGTTTAAGTATCTAGAAGGTAAGACAGTGATAAAAACTATCTAACATTAGTTCTTCCATAGTAAATCAAGCCAAACAAGCTTTGGAAAAGGTGGTAAATATAAAATACTTTGACTTCAGCACAATTCTTGGTACTGTCTCAAATAGTATTCTGTGATTATGTGATTCTCAGAAGCATACTTAGAAAGTGAGGTGAAGATGAAATCTTCATCAGATAGGAATGCAATTGGCCAGAAAAAAAAAAATCACAGATAACATTTACTTATCACCAACACTTCAAGACATCTTAAAAGCTCTAGGGGAACTCTAGGGGATCTCAGTTAAATTTGATATTTTCTATAGTAACAGAAAACGGTATAAAGGTTTAATTTTTGCTGTTTGCAGCTGATACCACATAGGTGTAAAAAAGGGTCAGCAAACCCTTTAGATTGAGATCAGGATGAGAATAAAAAGTCAGCTTTTGAAATAGACCCAAAGTCATGAAATCAGAAAAGTCACAAAGGCAAAACAATGGTTAACAAAAAGTGGTATGAGATGTATACAGGTTCATGAAAGCAAATACTATTTTTTGCCTCTACTTTTTTGGTATGCTCTGTGTAAACAAAATGAGGCAGCCAACCTGTTCTGTTTTTACTACTTGTGAAGTCTTACTTAGAACACTACACTATGACAAAGATGTTGCCAAACTAGGAGAATGCCTAGAAAACAACAAACAGAATGCCGGGGCATACAAAAAAAAACCTGAAAAACCACACAGTCACTGCATGTGACTTTGATCTGCACAAAACAGGGTGCAAATGTGACAGATATGGTAAGTATGAGAAGCTTTTCAGGTCACTGTTAGATCACTGGATATGGTAGCCCTAATATTTAGGACCATGTTGGGGACACTTCTCTTGAGCTCACCACCTTGGAGGGGATGCTGTGTCTAAGGGACGTCAACTTTCATTCTGATTGCTACGGGCTAGATCAAAAGTGTGCACAGTATAGTGAACTGAGTCAACATCCAGTGTGGGGTGAAAAATGGTGAGACCTGTACGTCGTGATGGTCGTTGTATCATAACATCACCTGAATGATTCTTGGTGGTCAAAGAACCACTTTTCTATTCAAAGGAGTGAACAAAAAGGAATATAAAATCCAATTCCAAAGCTCAGGTCCTTGCATTTTCTTTTAAAGTGCTTAATTCCCAATAAATCAGTTGTAATTAAGTTTTAATTGGGCTGAAGAAATTGAATAAATCTATGACTTCTGGGATTTAAGTATTTCAAATGAACAATGAAGACACTGGACTGCTCTCTTAAATATGTATTTTAGTGTGCAAATTTTGAGCAAAGCAGAAAATTTTTTGTGAGTCTTGATGTGATTCTGATCTCCCCTTTTGCTTTGGTTCTTCAAAATCTCCCAAGCCAGGGTTTTTTTAAATAGGCAATATAAGCAAAGTTCTGATCTGTGATGATGCATCACTCTCTGTTGTCTTAGACACACAAAAATGACAAGAAGTGACAGATGGGATTGAAATTGTTGAATTTTCATCTACCTGGGAATTATTTAGCAGAAACATACCCTTCTTCATCCCTACAGCCAGTTTAAGACCTTCCCAATCTGACATGCGTGCTCAGGTTCTACTTGTCTCCTCTTGGGTGATACTTCAGCATGGGGAGAAAAGAGGTGCCTCTTCACTCAGAAAATGGTGTCGTTGGTAGATCTAGTCTCACCTCCCAGCTGTTTTAGAGGCAACTTTATTTGCAGCTTGCTTCTGTTTCTAATACTTTGGGGATCTCTTCTACAGCCCAGACTCAACAGGAACAAGGATATACCCACTTCTAAACCAATAATCTGCATTTGGCTCCTCTATGAGAAGCCCCAGTCTGTACTCACCATTGCAGTCATGAATGAGAGAGACAGTTCCAGTCACAAGAAATATCATTACTTTGTTTCTGCAGCAGATCAAAAGATCTCAGCAAGAGCTGCTTCTAGCAGAACTAGACATATGGGTTTTGCTCATATCTCATCAAATCCTTTCTTTTCTGTCCTGCTATGTTCCCATATATCACATACTTGTCCTCTTTTCTAAACCAAAAGAAAGAAGAAACTATTTCAGTAACTGTTTTAATTCTTCTCTCTCAAGACAGTATAATGGCATCAGGGTTGTACTTCTATAACTTCTTAACAGCTTTTTAAAACTCCATTTGAAAGTCTTCATTTTTTTTAGCTTTCCATACCTATCAATTCTATGTCCACATACAGAGTGCTGGTAGGACTAGTAGTTATTCATCCATTATCTTGCCTACAGTACATTAAAATACAGTACTTTGCAGACTCTATAAGAACTTTCTAGTTTATAATAATGTTTTTATTTATCAATGCATGGACAAAAAATAAGGGCCTTTATTTAAGAAGGATGTTTCACAATCTGAGCCAAGTTATGCTTTTATATAAATTAAATGAACATACTTTGTTTGCTCTCAACCTCCTCTGGTGACCTGTGATGACTGTCAAAAATAAGGACAACTTTTTATTTAATTAAAAAATTAAAGCAATTTATTAAAAAAAATTTAGAAATATAGTAATTTTGAATTTTAAGGACACGAAAATACAACCCGGGAACACAGGGATAGGAGACTCTTGTAGGCTAAACGGCTAAAAACCCAAGGGAGAGATCTGCAGCGGTGGGTGTACTCAAGCTAANGTGATTGCTCAGTCTCATGTTCCTCCACCAATGGCTCGCCTGCTGCTAGGGAGCGATGTCATCCTCTCCAAAGGCGGGAAAAGGACCTCATTAAAATTCAAGGTTGCCATGGAGCTTACTTGCAGGCCAACAGTCAGTTTCTAAAAATAGTCTTTTAACTGTGGGGTGAGGGGTTTTGGTCTTTAGGAACACAGGTTATCTGAGGGGCTGATTAAAACAGAAATAAATGATTTTTCAATAAAAATACAACTTATTTAACTCTAATTTTAAATCTAATGGCAACACTTAACAGGAGAACAATACAGAACTTTTTGATGAATAAATATTTAGCAATTGAACAGATTTTAGTACTTATTAACTTTACTATAACTTTGGGGTCTCTTAATTTAACTACCAAATAATTAATTATGTATAGGTCAACTTCATGAAAACATTTATTACTAATATTAATAACTTTGGGGTTTATTAATTTAACTACTAAACAATTAATTATGCAAAAGCCAACTTCACAAAAACATATATAACATGACTATGAGCATATATGGCTTATTTTAAAAAGTCATATGACCTGAAGTTGGCAAGTAAGAAATTCAGAATGATGGATAATTCAGCAATAGCTGTGGAGGCAAAGTAAAAGTGCCAAAATGCCATAAGCAGTTGTTTTGTGTTCAGGCTTTCAGTTTAATAGAATATAACATCCACTGGCCATCTCCTTTGGACCAGGCTATGGGTTCCGAGTTGACTTCAACAATACCTGGATCTTACAAGGACTTATACATGTGCATAACTTCTTGCCTAAGGTAACTTCAATGATTTCCCTGGCAATACTCACATGAATAAAATAAGGCGGATACCCGAGCATCCTAGGGAATCCTAAATGGCAATGTAAGATTTACATTACCAATAGGAATATTAATGTTGCTGTGTTACATTTACTACACTACATGTTACATCAATTAAACAAAAATAATACACAGTATGTTAAAAAGTTTAGAAGAAAAGCGAGCACAGAGAACACTTCACAGCTAACGGTTCATCAATGTTATTCCTGGTATTCAATGCAGGTTTCCTCAAGGGATTCTCAAGAATTTTGCTATGTACATTTCAATGAGACAATTTTTTTCTTTCTTATGCAAACATTCAAAGTGCCCAAGAGCTTGTGTCAGTTTTGCTAAGCTGTACATGGAGATTGACAGGTGATGCTGCAAAATTGTGGAGTGCTCCATAAAATTTCATAATGATGTCCACAGAAAAACAATAGAGTGTGCAAAGGTGATGCTCTGATGATACCTCTTTGGGAGACAAAATGGAGACAAATAATAGTAATACAATTGAGGGGAAAAAATTAGACACCTTTGAGTGCAGGAATCATGTAAATAGAACAGAATATATCAGCTCAAAGTATAAGCACTATGTACATACATACCCAAAACTTTGGGCTGTAAATTGAGAATTCAGTTCTGGAATTTGCGGAGGGAAAAAAGGGTACATTAACAATCACAAGACCAAAGCCTTCATTTGACACTGAAAAAAAGACTGCAGGATGCATCAGTTGGGACATTTGTATTTGAGGTACAAAAATAGTCACGTCACAGTGGTAGTACATCCTTAGGAATATCATGTGAAATTTTAGTCATTCTGTTCAGGAAGAAAAAAAAATCAGACTGGGAGAGCTGTATGAGAGAACTGTCGAAATTATCAAGAGAACTGAACTTTTCTCATGTAAGGACTAAAATAGTCTGATTCATGTGGTTTTCAAAAATAAAAAAAAAAAGTTTAAAAAGAAAGAAAAGAAAAAAGAAAACAGGGCAATAAAACCATTCTTTTAAATGTATAACATGCTGGCATGAGAAAGAGTTACATAAGCTCTACAATAATTTAAAACAAATGGCATTGATTTGGACTGGGAATCAACAAAGTAGAAGCTTGAAATTACAAGAGTATAGGTATCAAAAGACAGAAACTTTAAATAGAAAGTGAATACTTCTGGAAACCTAAATCCTAGTATTTCAGCAATCTGTAATAACAGCTGTTCTGGAAATGATCACACATTCAGTGTACTTCAGTAAGAGGAGTCAACATTATCACAAAAGGTAGTGATTGTAGTTGGACATAACTTCTGTAGTCCTTAAGAAGATGAGATGATAAGCCAATACTTATGCAACAGGAAGAAGCAGTTTTAATACAGTTTGCTTCCTGTATCCCTATCCAGAATTAAATTTCAGACATTTTCTTACCAAGAACTCCTCAGTGGTTAGGATCCTTCTCAAAAAAAATCCTGTAACAGAAAGACAAAATTTTGATATATATATATAGTAAGCCTAGGAATAAAACAGTTTTAGTTCAAAAGACTGAATGTCACAGAAAGTTTTTGACATCAGTGTTGAAAATGAAATATTTTTCAGAAGAAAATGTCCTTAAAAGTCCCTCATAAACAATCTAGATAAACTATTCCAAAACAGTTTTTATGTACCAGAACTTAAATTTAAGGGCTCTTATACCAAGTTTACCCTGACTTTGTAATTCCACTGACTTCATCAAGATACATCACAAAGAGATTTGATGCCACTCAGAATTAAGCCTATCCTAAGCTTAACTTTGAAAGAAACTGGCTGAGCTTGTGCAGGGAAATATCAATATATTGAAGGGATCTTCTGTGGATTCAATTTAGGTTTCACATTTGCTTCACCATTCACAAGTGTGTGAATGGATATTTTCTGATTTCTAAAGCTCCATATAGCTTATGAATCTCCATTATAGTGGGGTTGGTGCCTTTTTTTTTTTTTTTTTTTTTGGTAGTAGACCATTAACATTTTAACATCTTGTTTTACAAATCGCCAGTTTTTACAGCATTGGGAAAATATTTGAAAATAAGTCAAAAAAAAAGAAAGCTTCTTTTTGCTCTCGAATTGATTGTCTATGTAACTTCCACAATACAAATGAAAGCACAAAAATATTATAATTTGCTAAGTAGGAATTTCAATGGAAAAAGAACAATTTCAATGAAAAAAGCAAAGAAAGCAAGGATTATGAATTTTTACTGTATCCTAAAACCCAAATGTAGGATAATCAGCTCCTTTCTAAAAACAAAAGAGATGTTTTGTAACTTGTCATATACATGGAGATAAGAGAAGAATTTTCAGTTGAGAAAGCATCTTTTTCTTCAGTGCTATTTAATAACAGTATTTAAATAAAATGCCATCAAAAATGTTTTCAAAAGAGACCTGATTCTCCAAACCTTTGACTATTCCCCCAGCCTGACACACATTCCTGCTCCCTTCAAAGGTGTATGCTGTGTTACACAGCCATGTCCTCACCGCCCCTAGAGGTCAGTGGCAGATGAGTTTGTTCAGAAATGCCCTTCTCAGAATCAGCCCCAGACCTACACTTCCATTTTGAGTCATCTCAAAGACCTTGGCTTCAGCAGGAGTTAAAAATTTTAAATGAGGTACTCAGCACAGTCTAATACACAAATCCTGAATGGAAAGACCGTGCCACAAATCAAAATAGACTTCAGAGAAGGAGAAAAAAAAATGGTGTTTTGGGGATGTATGTATGTTTAACTCCTGAGGTTCAGGGATAATTTACAGCAACGTGTAACATACAATTAATTTGCTTTGTTTTGACCGCTATATGCCCACAGTATAAATTCTGAAAATTATTAAAGTAAAATAATGAAGTGTTTGACTAGTAGAGTCTCAGATTCAAGAGGAATTTGAGCCTACATTCTCTGAGCATATTCTGAATCCCTTCTTATTTCATTATCTAAAATTGCAATGGCCGTATTTCTTGCCTAGCTCCATTCAGGCTCTCTGCACAAACTGAATTTCATCCATTAAGAAGATTGAGTATGTTCCTATTATATTGTTAGTGTCATTGTCTGCAATGATTTATGATTAAGAGAATGTGGACAAATCTACTCCGATTCATATGTGGTGGTATTGTCCAGAAACTGGCTGTCATTGGTGGAAAAATATATAATTTCATTTTAAATAAGTTGTCTATTATCCTCTACTTTAGCTTTATTAAGAGTCAATAATTACTCTGCTAACCTAGCCCAGTATGTATTATTTCATCTTTTGTTATTAACTACTGGAATTACTATCCCTGCAGTTTGAAAAGAGCTCAAAATTCTTTCATTCGACAGATGGCTTACCAAAATCTGGGTAAGTCTTAGCCATGAGGAAAAAACCTCAAAAACATTAGCCCCAGGAACAATTCACAGTACAGATATCTGAATATATGACTATTTTTAGTATTATGCTGCAGCTAGTGATAGAAGAGCAAGTCAGGGTTTTTGTAATGTTCTTCTCTTTACACACCCAAATGATATGGATCCACCAGGATGTAAATAGGTTGCCTCAGTGTGTGGTACTACTTTTCTAAATCAGATGCATCCTTCCATATTCTTTGGGAGATGTAGCTTCCAATTTACTTCCAAGTAAGTGGACTTTAAATAAGACTTTTCAATTCTCATTCAGAAAGTCGGACCTTATTCCGAAATTCTCAATGCCGGTGTAGCCTTCTGTTCATTCAGGCAATTCTTTAGGATTTGGACCTCTATAATTTTTTTCATCAGGCTAAGGCTTACAGGAAGAAGCAATTTGCTTTAGTTAAAATGCAGGATAGGTAGAAGACATAAGTGAAATTTTCAACACACCTGAAATAGAAACTGGAAGCATCAAGACACTTGGAAGCTGAAAACAACTGCTTTCATTTTAACTTAGGCTACTGAAATAGTAGAGAAGGGAGCAGTTGTGAAACAGTGGAATAATGCAGCGTGTTGTCAGAGGTGAGGTGGTAAGTCATTAGCATTTTCTGTATGTGTGGGTAATTATGGCTTAAAGAAAATTGAGGTGTTGAGCTGAAGATATGGGATTTTTTATAACCAGCAGTTTCAATTATTCTTGAGGGTCAGATCCAAGCCATCTTGCACAAAATAAGTAGCCTTCCCCAGAAAGTGTCATACTGCCTTGAGTCGATCAGCTTGAAAATGTTTATCATTATTTCCCTTTCCTTCTTTTTTCAAATGAAAATTTCCATTGTGTTCAATGAGACCTTTGATGATGAAGAAAAGATTTTATTTTGAAAAGGAAGGAACATATATGTTATTGCTCTCTGATCGTTGCTGTGGCATTCATTCTCAAATTAGCACAGAAATTTCTTTCAAAAGTATTCGCTATTTTGGACAAAATTATCCTAATTAGTAAAATTGTTTGCTTTTTGTCAAAAATGCTCAGTGCCAGCTATGCGTGAGAACAAGAAAATACTACAACCCTTGTGGTAAGATGAGATAAATATGATTTGGTGGATCTTGAATGATTTGAAACATACCATAGCATTGACTGATTAGGGAAAAGACAAGAAAATAAATGATGTGAGTTTTTCTTAACTCTTTAGCTTTTCAAAAAGCTAAACCACTGTGATGCTATGTAAATAAAGTATGGCTAGCCTGAAGCTGAGAAATACAGCTAATTATGTGCTTTTCTAAGACAAGCCATGCTAATTTGTTCTAATGTTTGCATTTCCATTTTAATGGGTTTTCCTAGCTTCCACAAAGTTTGCAGTTTTGTTCTAAAGCTAACAAAAAGCATTTGTGGTGAAGTTTGGCTTGTAGAAAATGTAGACCTCTATGACCCTGTGGTTTTAACTGCAGCTTTTGTACAGGGTGTCTTTAGTAAGAATGATACCTGGAGACATATGGAGCACTTCATAAAGCAGCTCAGTGGCATCTGCACAATAGGACACTGATGACTGACTGAGCACACCACTCCTACACTGAAGGGAATGTGAGTGTCTGGATACATAAAAAGCAGGAAGCCAACAGTTATAAAACAGGCAGATCAACTACCCTTTCTATGTATTTGTAGATTTGTGCTGATTACTCTTCCTTGTTCCTCAATGATTAAATGATTAAAAATATGCTTTACCTTGGGAATTACTAAATTGAAATTCAAGTGCAGGAACACAAATCATGAAGATATAAACTCTCAGGCATGTCTGTATTACAAAGATTTCTGTTCCTGACTGAGTTTTTAAATTAACTGATTGACCAAATAACATCTACTACTTTGTACTAATGAGAACCAAACCAAGTAATATGTAAGTTGAATTCCCCTAGAAATTCAGTCAACCACTAGATGCCAGGTTTGAGGGTAAAGAAGAATCACACCTGCATGGTAGCACAGAAGAATGAGAATTCCATCAAAGAGGCTGGGCTGGTTGAGAACAATACACCGATACCAAGAAATAGTTTCTTTGAGGGAAAGAAATGCCATCTTTGAGGGATGCTGATTGCTAAGTGAAGGTAAAGCATTTTATAAAATATAAAATTGATAAGCCTAAAAGTAACAATAAAGGAGGGCTGAGGGACTAACATGACTGCCAAAGAAAAATCAGTACTTTATTTCATTGGCAGCTCTTCTTTCAGTGCTTTTGATTAGCTTGGACACATCATATGTCACCTGTTATCCCTTGGAAAAAGGAAAGTGTCACTCATAAAGTTAAGAAGTGAAGCCTAATAATGTATTATTTTTTCCTTCCATAAAAATGATGGTAATGAAAGTGGAAAACCAACGGTTTCTCCTGGTGATTATTACTACTCCAGAATATGGTAAGTGAATTGAATATTATATTTTGCATATTTAGCATTTAACCTGATTGTCTTCATCAGGAGGTACAGAACATTTATGTATCCAAAGCTGTACACTTGAGTAATTATCTAATAGCCATAAACAATGGTTCAGCCAAGTGGTAATTATCTGTACAACAAATTATTTTTCGGAGACTGAATGTTCTCTATATTAGACAGTTAAATGTCTTTAACTATGCCCATGATAAGGTTTGATGAAAATAAACTTTTATGGGATTTTTTTGCACATGTAACTTTGCCTGACATTATTAATATGACTTTTGGATTTATCATTCATTTTTCTGGCATCCAGAAATGTTCCCTGTCATATGCTTGCTGTTCCCCCGTGTTTATACTTGCACACACAAACACACAAACATTATTTGGGTCCCTTAACTATTCACCTCTTTGCAGTAAAGAGGCAAAATATGCCGAAAAAGCAAGTTATATGAGGAAAAGAGTATTCAATCCTTCATTTTCCTTCTCAGTTCCTGACAATGCTACTAGAGAGTAAGTCCCTTATGGACAGGAGACACATTAAAAATAAAGGGCAAAAGGAAGAATTCTTCAGTGCATACAGATCTGTTTGGTTCCATCTACATCAGTAGAGGCATTGTGGTTTTACATCAAAGTTCAAAAGCAACTGTTCTGGGGATGCTGCAATGTCAGTCATAATGATATGTTTGCAAATTACGATCTTGAACAGGTTACAGATTGAACAAAAATAGTAATGTAGAGTTGTGTGTTGTCCCTCCTATTACACACACCTGTCAATAGCCATAAATAGCTGTAGTGACATTTTAATGAATTTTTACAAATAAATATTTGATAAGAACCCTAGGTAGCTGGCCTTCCTACCAGACCACGATTAAGTATAATCTCTGAGTAACAGACAAGGCAAACTGCCCAATTTTTTCTTTAATATTAATGTTATAGTGATCACAGGACCAGAGTTAAAATTCATGTGCTAAAAAACCACTTAATTTTTCTTTGGAAACACCACCTTATTTTCTCCTTAAATACTCCATTTGCAGATTGGTTTCTAAAAGCTATAAAATCCTCAAGTATATGTGTTTCTCCCTGGAATTTAGTCTAAATACAGATGTTCTTTTTTGGGATCATGTCATTCAGCTGGATTGCGAGGTATCAACTGGGCAACTGGATTATTGTTAACTGTTTACCAGACCAGACACTACCATCCCCTTTGATCCACAGATGTTTGGTTGTGTGAGTGCTCCCTGCACCACTCTGTCTAAAATAAAAGAGAATAAGTTTAGTTGTTTATAGACAAGCCTTTTGCACTTTGGAAAGATGCACACAGTTCATTCTCTGACCCAGGAGAAAAGCAGTAAGGCATGATGTGATAAGAATAGACACCTTTTCATTCAAAAGAGAGTGGCTTTATCCAGAGTGCCTCCAGAATTATCCCTGGCCCAATTACTGCTCCCTGAACCCTAAGTGAGTGTTCTCCATGGTGGTCTGATGTCTGCCTAAAAACATGGCAGAGAGAATTCTAGCAACAAATCAGTGCAGGCAGTCCCAGGGCAGTGCTTACAGACCTGACTTCTGGCCCTATTTAATTTGCTGATACCACAAAACAAGTTAACTGAAGCTGAGAGCCAGTTCCACTGCCTGGTCTAGTTTGAGGGCAAATGGGGTGGGTGGAGCAGAAAGTTCCCCCTTTATTAGAGAACACTCCTTTCCCTCATCTGGAGTCTAGCTCCAGATCCTCGCCTCTTCCCATTTTCCCTTTACTGCCGAGAATGTAGAGGATGGCTGCCTGCTGCTGCCCCAGATAGCTCAAGCAAGACAAACTGCTGTACCTACAAATGTCATTCCTACTGAAAATCAATCCACATAGATGTTAGTAAGTTTTTATATAAAGATAACTCTTTGTTCTGAAAAAATTATTTGAAAATTTAGGAAAAAATATGTTGCTGCACTAAAAAAATAAAAAGACAAGAAGGGAAAAGATAATTAGCAACAAGGGGGGAAAAAAGAACTATTACATTTTCACAATAAAGTGTACAAAATAAGGAAAATGTGTGAAATAAAGCCACCTGTGACTTTATTTTTTATGTTTTTTTAAAGGAATACCAATAAATATTTCTAATTTCATTACATGCAGTTTTCCAGGGATGTGAAAGAACATGCATGTAACAGTGTTCCTTCAGCTGACATATGACCTCGGTTCAATAACAATGCAAAGTAGCTTAAACGACAAATGTATATTAAACTGTGTTCAGGAAGGTTTCATGTTGTCCTCAAGTTTGGCACAACAATTTCATGTTTGATTTGGACACTTGAAACTTGGTTTTGGAAGTACCTAAAGGTCTTATATTTTAGAGAGGTTGGTATGTGTGAATTTTACTCCTGTTCATTCCTACTTTCAAAATGCAGGAGATAAACCCTGAAGTCATCTTCAGGGAAAATGCATAAATGACACTGTCGTTATCATAGAATCATAGAATCATAGAATGGTTTAGGTGGGAAGGGATCTGAAAGATCACCTTGTCCCAACCCCTCCCGCTGTGGGCAGGGAGACCTTCCACTAGACCAGGTTCAGGCTCTCAAAGTCCCATCTAACCTGGGCCTGAAAACTTGCAAGAATGGAGCATCCACAGCTTCTCTGAGCAACCACTTCCAGTGCCTCACCACCCTCACGTTAGAGAATATTTTCCTAACATCTAATCTAAACCTATTCTCTTTCAGTTTGTACCCATTCCCCCTTGTCCTGTCACTACATGCCCTTATAAATAGTCTCTCTCAATTTTTCTTGTAGGCTCACTTCTGGCACTGGAAGGCCACATTTACGCCACCATGAAGCCTTCTCTTTTCCAGGCTGAAAAATCCCAATTCTCTTAGCATTTCCTCATTGGAGAGCTGCTCTATTCCTCTAATAAACACAAATTATTAAAGTGGCTAAGAAAATTCTGTTACTTCAGAATTTGATATAAACAATAGATAAATATTGCCAGCACTTAAAGCCCTTAACAGGGTCAGACCTTACATCAGTCACAAAGAAGGACCACTCTTCTTCATGTCCTCCAGTCAAGGGTTAGTTATTGCCGTGCTTTGTGCATTAGCTGTCTTTTTTCCAGGTGCAACTGGGAAAAGTTATTATGGCAAGACTTATGTTTTTCTCAGTTCCAGCCACCTTCATAAGGAGTATGCTTTGAGCAGCAGTATACAGAATTCTGCAGTCTGCTGAATTCCCTTAGCACATTTTGAAGCATTTTCTTGCATTGGAAGTTGGTATATTTTCTAAAGCAATAACCTGTTACCTAGCTTTTTACTCTGCTTTTATTTCATTTGAATTTCTTGTTAATAAACAAAAAATTCTGTTTATTTTCTCCATCTCTCTGAATTATTCTGGCCCAGAAATTGAATGTTCTGCCAGTCATAAATTACTTCCCTTTCTCCAGTAAGATACTACAGAACATTGTCTGACAAAAATGTAAATTATTTACATTATTCTAATTCCATCAGTCTTTATACATGGGTTAATACAACATTATGTTTAATTAATGAACTCCTTTAAAAAGGCCATCAGACCATTAAAGGACATAAACTATTTAAAAGGCTTTGTGTTTGAAAAGACATCACTTGGGAAGAACCAAATTTGGAGGTAAAACAAGTCCAAAATTTTCTTCCCAGACTCCAGGTTATTCCAGTCAGATGTTGTTACCGAAAACCAGTAAAAACAACTCCTTAACACTAATGTAGTATTAAGAAGCAGGCATTCTTTATTCAGCCAGATGCATGAGGGGCTATCTCTTCCAAAATACCATGCATGCTGAGTTCAGAAAAAGCTCCTGTTTATATACTGTATTTCACATACATACTAAGAGGTTTTTCCAGAGGAAACACATGTATGATAATCATTTCCCCAAAGTCACTGGCATGTGTTCCTTTCCATTGGCTCGTGCATTCTTCTGTCTCAGGGGTCTCTTTGGGGGTCCCTGATGATCCCTTTGACCCCAAAGTTGTGCTTGACTGCTTGGTGAACTGGGGTGGTTACTCCAATTCTTCTTCTTGGTTAATGTTTAACACAATCGTACAAACTAAGCATTGTTCCACAGGCTAGTGGGTTTTGAAGAATAAGCATTGTATTAAGCCCCCAGGTATGCAAACAGATCCACCTGCAGCTCCTGGAATACCCAACACTGCTGCAAACAGACATGCCCTGAAGGAAGCTGAAGTTCATTGGAAGCCCATGCTGGAGCAGGCTCCTGTCAGGACCTGCAGCCTGTGGAGAGAAGTCCACACAGAACCAGGCTTTCTGGATGGAGCTGTGACACGTGGGGGACTCATACTAAAGCAATTAATTCCCAAAGGAATGTATAGCATGGAAAGGCCCCATTCTGGACAAAGAAGGAATGGTAGAGACAAGTGTCATGGTCTAACCACAACACCCATTCCACATTCCTCTGTGCCTACTCTGTTATTAATTGGCAATAAATTAAAATAATATTCTCTCACTCAAGGTTGTTTTGCCCATAAGGATAACTGGTGAGTGATCTCCCTGTCCTCATCTCAACCAATGAGCTTACCATCTTCTCTCCATGTTCTGGAGAGAAGTAGTGAGAGAGCATCTGGGTGGCAGGCAGCCAATGTTAACCTACCACATCTGTTCTCATGGAACCATCTTTTTCTTGGTTACTTCCACAGGATGAATGGAATTAGTTTCTAAAGCTTAGGGCTTTCAATTATCCATGAAAATATGTGCAGAAGTTTCTCAACGGATCTTTAAATGATCAATAGTCATTTTCCCTGGTGGCTTGTCCCAAAGCTCTTAGTCATTCTTGAAATCTGGACTGATTTGTTGTCACAGAAAACTGTTTTGTTTCCATAAACGAGCAGGTGACATTGTGATGAGGAGGAGTAACAGGTCAGCAACAACACCAGCAGTCAAGACTCCACATACTGAAGCGTTTCGGGTGGTACATGATAAAATTTGATAGTATTGCTCCTGGCTCAGAGGCAGAAATCAGTTGCCAAATATAGCAGAGTTTTAAAATATTATTATTTGTTCTGTTTAATGGCCAGAAATCTGTCATTTTTTCAACTTCCAAACAGCTTTTCCATTAATTGAATGGATATGCACTCACTGCTCTAGTGTTCCTAGCCACGTCCTGAGCTAAAACCAGTATGGAAAATATTGCTTACTATGGCAGAACCATAGCCAGATATTTTGATTTAAAAGCTTGCATTTATGAGTTGCTTTTCATGATGCTATTTAAGAGAATGCCTTCAATTTCCCTAGTCCAACGTATGGATGCATCTCTAATGGGTTATCCTTGGCTGCTGATGTGTGTGACTTTCCTTCTGTGCTAGTGCAAAAGCAATGGTTAACAATGCTTTCTAACTGAGCTACAGCAGCGGGTTTTGACTGCTGCCAGGACCTGCTGTGAGGCTGTGCACAGGTAGGGAATGGTGTGAGCACTGTAAGGTTTTCTGGTGCTGGAGCTGTGAGGGCACCGTGCACACAGCAGCCACAGAAAGGTTCCCCCCAGGCACGGTGGAAATTGGTAACGTGGGAAGCTCCTGGGAGCAGATTTCAGGAATGGTCTTAAATGGTCCTTTGGGGCAAGTCTTGGACCTTGATGATCTCAAAGGTCTTGTCCAACCTAGTTAAGTCTGTGATTCTGTGAAGTTGATTTCGAAACTCTGTCCCATAACATATTAATATAAGGAAGTGATCACATTAGTATATGCAACTCTGTCCAAAAATATCCATTGTGAGGAATGTGTTCATGAACCCACTCAGTTATATTAGAGAACATTATAAAAATAACAACCCCATATTTTTTACCAAAATCTGTAGTGTTCATCATAAACAGACAAGAATTCATTTGCAAGGTGCCTCAATAATTATAGGCAAGGTAGTAATGCTTTCCAGGTGGCCATTTGGCACCTAGCAGCTCAAATAAATTCCTCTTACTAAGTTAACTTTCTAAAATCTCCCCGTCACTAAGGCCTGATTTATTCATTGTTTCTATTACAGATGAAAAGCAAAGAAAACCTGGTAAACTCTGCTTTCATTGGGACATAAGCACAGCTTTTTAGAAGCTGACAGTTCGGATGAAAACCTGACAGGAGGTCAACAACCCTTCCTGGTCTTGTGGACACAGAGTGGTCAGGATAAACTCAAATTTCACAGCAGATACGACAGTCTGTTCCCAAAGGCTAGGTCTGTTAATAACTCCTGCTCTTCCATAATGCTCTAGAGAGCTTTCCTATCACTTCAGTTGTGAAGGAACCATAAGGCATGCACAAACTAAATGTCATCTTAATTGCTCTGGACAAAAAAGAAATCTGCAAAAACCACTGTGGTGTTTGTCTCTCTTCATCCACTAAATGTAATCTAACAAGCCCCCACCCTGCCACACCCACAGTTAATGGATTTTGGTACAGTTTCTCATTTGCATCAGTCAAGCTGCTGTAATTTATTTTCCCATCTATTAAAACAAAAAACTAAGTACCTGCTATTCCACAGAATAACATCGATATTGTAACCATTGTGAGAAAAAACTGAGGCCTTGATATTAAAACTGATGTAAGAACCTATCAGGGTTTCTTTTTTTTTTTTCTTTTTTTTTTTTTTTTTTTGGCTAATACGTTAAGTGGCTTGGCTTAACTAACTTTTAATGTAAGAACTAGAACTCAGAAAATTGTGCTTTAAAGTATCTGTTTGATATAGCCACTATGGTCTGGAAAATAACTTGTTCTCAAAATGAAATATTTTTTAACAAAAAGAAATGAAGAATACAGCAGAGGCAGCTTTTTCTAATTCGGATGAGAATTGCCAGAAAGAGGACACAAATGAAGAAAGAAAGGGACCTGATAACATAATTTGAAAGTCGTGATGGGATGAAACAATAAAAAACAGTTACTTTAAAGAAACTGATGAAAGGAAAGATACCGGAGAGCAAAAGTAGGTATTGAAGTTCCAAGCACTCACTACTTGAAGAGGACATGAAGGTGAGCATACAGCTCCTTCTGTTCAAATTCTGCTATTTGATAAAGGACAAGAATAAAACTTTTTTTAACATGACAGGGCTAATAAAATTTTGTTCTATTTCTTTTAAATAAATTCCTGGGTGTGAAAGTTCATAAACTGTTTTCATACATGCAATGTGATATGTATGAAAATTAAAACATTTTCTCAAAAAATGATAAAAAATATTTAAGCAGTTAACACTATAGGATAATGCCGTAAAAAAAAAAAGTCTCCTATTCACATGGGTTTATTCCACTCTTAAAAAATAAAGTGTCTTGTATTAAGTTACCATACCTTAAACTATGTTAAATTATATCATTCTTCATAATTTTCCTTGATTTCACTGATGTCTAATGCTGGCATAGGATTGTCACAACCTAGTGGAAAGGGGGAAATATTCAGGTACAAAAAATTGTATTTTCTAATTTCTCAGCAGAAAATCTGATAACACTGTCCAGTTATCATCTACAACTACACAAAACCCATAATAACTGGCAAATGTGATGACAAGCAAAAAATCAATATCAGTGAAAATAACGTTTTAGCTATTCCTTCTCTCATCTCTTTCCTTGCGCTCTTGGGTTAGTATTACTGTTGCTGACTGCAGACAAATATTCACCAAGAGAAAGCCCTCTTAATTTCATGTAAAAATCTTTTATTGCCATAGTATATTGATATTTTTTTTAACCCTGTAGCTCAAAGAAGTGAAATTATTTGCCAGATTAATTTTATTAATTTTAATCATGACACCAGGCCCATACAGGTTTGACTATTGTCAAATTTATATTGACAGTTAGTTTGGATGTTGTAGGACTGTGGATAGACAGATTCATACTGTATATAATGTTTACCGTGATGAGTTCAAACTAGCAGTCTGAAATACTGTATGTCATTCATAAAATTTGCATTTTTAAATATTTTATCAGAAGATTTAAACACTATCTCCCATGACACATCACTACTGAAGTTTTCAGGATCAAAACTGCTTTAAACCGTGGACCTATGAAAATATAGTAGAGGGTACTTACTGATTATAGGATCAGAAAAATTAAACAAATTCCAGGTACCTCTATACCTTTGAGAGATACTAATACCTTTAGAAACACCTTCTACATGAGTTGCACCATTTATAAGAAGAAGTCATATATGGAAGTCATTGGACTGCAGGTGCATGTAAGCCTTTGTAGGACCTAGTGGCTTTCTTTATGCTTTTTTATGGTTTAAGTTGGGGTTTATTCCTGTCTGGCAAATGGCCCACACAGCTGTTTGCTCATTTCCTGCCCCCTCCCCCAAGCCCAGTGGGATGAGGAGAGAATCAGCAGTGTAAAAGTGAGAGAACTCGTGGGTTGAGATAAAGACAGTTTAATAGGTAAAGGAAAAGCCAGGCACACAAGCAGAGCGAACCAAGGAATTAATTCAGCATTCCCCGCGGTGGGGCAGGTGTTCAGCCATCCCCAGGAGGGCAGGGCTCCATCACGTGTAATGGGGACTTGGAAAGACAAGAACCATCGCTCTGAACATTGCCCTTCCTTTTCCCTCACCCAGCTTTCTATCCTGAGCATGACTGACACCATATGGTCTGGAATGTCCCTTTGGTCCCTTGGGGTCAGCTGTCCCAGATCTGTCCCCTCTCAACTCCTTGTGCACCCCCAGCCCACTCACTGGTGGGGTGGGATGAGAGGCTGGAAAGACCTTGGCTCCTTGTGAGCCCTGCTCAGCAGTAACTAAAACAATCCTGTGTTACCAACACAGTCTCCAGCATAAATCCAAAACACAGCCCCATATCAGCTACTATAAGGAAAATTAATTCTACCCGAGCCAAAACCAGCACAAATCGGGAAGACCTTTTTTTCCTGTGTGACTGTACCCTCTCTTTAGCATTTGAAAAAAAAAAAATTCCCACAAGTTCAATTAATTGTTAGAAGCATGCACTAAATCTCACAAGAATGCATTATCGGTAGTTGCCAAATGTTGAAAAAAATGCAAAATGAGGCAATTCTACATTTCTAGCTAATGCTTTTATGCATTTACGCTTAATAACTGATCCATGACAAGAGAAGAAACTAATTATTTCATTGCTGTGAGTCTTCTTTTGACTTTGGCAATATTCCCTAGAGGATTCTATCCAAGATTTTCTCTGGTGAACCCATGCAGTCTCCTGCATTTTTTGTTAGTCTATGCAAAGGAGATATGTCAAGGAAGACACATAGTAGAAGTAAATTCAGGAATAAAATTTAAAATATCCACAAAACTTAGCAGCAGAAAATGGCATTTTGGACTAAACTACAGCCTTGTGTCAGGCACTGCACCAGGAAAACTCTAGCTATACCAGAAAAATTAATGACTCTTAGAAGCAAAATCACTAATTTTGTTCCTTCTTTGTGAAAGAAAGTCTGTGTTGCCAAAGTAAGAAAGTAAGCAAGAACACTAGAATCACAATTGATTTAGAGAGGGTGGGAAGTATAAGGATAAAGACCAGGTTCAAATTTCCTATACCTTTTTCACTTCATCTCGTTCAGTAGTAGAGCAATAGCTAGTAGTTGTTGCCTGCTCAGATATTTCAAGACTCAAAGAGGCAGATGTTATAGTTCCTCTTTTTGTCTGTGACCATGTATAGCAGTACTCCAATTATTTTTAGCAGAAAACCCACAAACATGTATGATGCTGATTTCATTTTTTTTAATACATGGATTGAAAAGAGATTCATCAGTGAAGGTTGGAAATTTAAATAAAAAGTGAGAATTTTGACTGTAATTTGAAATTCCTGAACTTTTTTGTTCTGGTCATATTTGGTGGTTATATGCAGAAGAATAAAGAAGAAGTCCTTCCATGAACTAACAGTCATAAAGCAGCAAAAGAAAGGTGTTTCAAAAATCTTCACTGAATGATTATGCAAGCAGTAGCAACAACAAGATTTTTATATACATTAGAAAAATTTGTCTCATATCTTGCAAAATAATCTTCAGTGTTTCACGCTGACGGATATAAAGCCTTGCGGGAAATATTTGTTAAGTTTATAAGAAACCTGTAGAGAGGACACTGTCCCTAAAACTTCAGAAATAACTGGCTAAAAGATTTAGATCCAAAGGCAAATGTTAAGGTTTCCACCCATCTGCTAACACATGAAACTGCTCTTTTTCTGCATCGTCTTCACATAAACTTAGCAATAACGTATCAAATGCCTCTGTAGAGGAATGCAGACAACTATCTTCCTGTAGGGGCTCCCTCTGGACCAGAAGCATGATGGCATATTCCTGTACCTGTGAATTTAGACCCTGTTGAGAAGCAAATATATTAACTTGAGCTCACTGCTATGCCAACATGATATAAGTCCCCATTGGATCAGGTCACAAATGGAAAAAATATGTTTACATAAAAACCTTTATGAACAAACATAAAAGTATGGAATTCTTCTCCAGAAGCCAACAGTTAAAAAGGAGTTTTGTGCTCTAGCATGATGATTGGCAAAAATGTGTTGACACTGTTAAAAACAATTCCAAAGCAACTTAGGAGCTTCCCATCTTCTCACTCTAGATTTCACAAGGTGTTGCTGTTCCCCTCATGCCCATTTTAAGTGCTCCTGAGACTTTTGGAGAGATATGGTGGTTCAGAACACTGAGGTTTCCTTTAAATATGGTAGTATTCATCCAAGGAGAACAAATGATTGCACCTTTGACTGACCACAGCCTCTTTGCTGGAGGAACTTTTCCTGGCAGACCACTCCATTACAGAATCAATTCAGCGCCTTTCTATATTTCAGTTTCAACAAGGTCTCCTCCACCTTTCTTTGTGCTTTATCGTGCCCTTCTGTGCTATTCTGTACTAAAAGCAAGCACTCTTGTTTGTAATGCACAAGAATTTGTGTATTCCTGGTTGCCATAAAATCAAAAATGGCTGGTGAGGACAATGAAAGGGATCTGCTGAAGCAAAAATATTCCATCATATTAATAGCTGCTCAGGATCCAACTGCTGAGATCACAGGTTAAAATTCCATTTTTCAGGGGAAGCTGTGTAGTGAGAGAAGTTAGGCAGACTTCTAAGGTGTATGGATTCCACTGACAAAAAGCATATAATTAAAATAGCACCACTGTTTATCAGCAATTAGCACTATTAACCCAGGAGTGATTGTTGTATGACATCCCTCATGCTGCCTATCCCACCTTATTCTCCTTCCAATGCTTGCGGAACCTGGATGTGTCTGAGATCAAGAGAAAGTAAAGTCAGGAGGATTCTTCACTTTTTTCCTCTTACTAGCACAAAAAAACTTTTAGCCTCTACAAAAGGAACTGAAAGCTTTTATCTGTGAAAGTTGAAAGGGAACATACTGAAAAAAAAAAGGAAGCTCTATAAAGACTTCAGTATCAGTTCTAGGTTTATATTGTAGGCACTGCTTTCCCCCTAACTGTCAGGATTACAGATTTCTTTTAAAATATTTTTTCACAACTTTGTATTCTTTTTTTAATTTGGAGCATTTTTTAACTCACCAACTCAGTGCAAAAATCAAGGTTTTTATTTTATTAGCAAGTATATCCTAAAAAAGTTATTTTTTATTTTCAGGAAGCACTTTAACAGTTTTCTGCAGCAAGTCTAGTAGTGTCACATGCAAAATAGGTACTCTGTAATATTGAGGAGGAAAGGTGATTTCTAGCAAGCGGCATAAGATCCATCTGCTAAGGAACAGCCATCCTGAGGTTCTTGTTTCATATGGCTTCCTCTGGGAAGGGATCATCTTTATAAAGAGCCCTACTCTACATTTAAGCATGTATGTTATTCAAAATGGTGCCATATAGTCACTTGGAAATGAGTCTTCTGGCACGGAGTTAGACGGAAGAACAAAAATGTACTTTCTCTCTTTTTTTTTCACTCTCTCTGTTCCCAGTTTCCCCGCTTCCCCATTTCCATGTTTGTGTTCTTCTCCATCCTACACACAAAGGAACTGTGGTGACTTATGCTGGGCTACAGAACATTTGTGCATGTATCTAACTTTTTAATTGTATTTTCCTTTTAATTCAAGAAAATGAGCCCTGGCTGCGCATATTTCTCAAGAAAATGAAGTGTTTGCAACTGGATTGCAGTGGGATTCCCTTTCCAGCTAACACACCAAGGGAGTGTGATGCCTCTTGTACAGTCTCTGGAAAATTGTGAAGATACATCATGAAATGTTTAAGACTGAAGATTCAAAGCATTTGTAGTTGATATGACCTAACAAATCTGCAGGTGCCAGAATAAAGTATGGACCTAGGCTGCAAGAAGTAACCAGCTCCTGCTCTAAGAGAGCAGGTAGTCTACTAATCAAATAAGGTGAAAAGACACTAATCTTTATAAAATAATTTTAAAACTTACATATAATTTACCTAAAATCTTCTTGTGTGTTTATGCCATGAATGGAGTTTGCATCATATACTGGGTCTGTGAGTGACTGCAAAGACATTTTTTGCTCTTTTAGGAGGTATTAAGCAAAAAAATTGGTAGAAAACCACAGGCAAGATTTTGGACAGAGGATGAAGGAAGCAGCACCCGGTTTCTTGTGTTAAAAATTTTCTACAGTTATGTGGAGTGTGGGAGGAGGAGCAGAGTCAAAGCTTTCAGATTATAAATGGTCAGGTCCACTACACTGGTAGTATCAGACACATTTCCTTCCCTGCTGGAGCTTCCTGAACCTAATGTATGTATTTCTGTGTGTGCCCAAGGGGCACTGATTAAAGACATCCAACTAATTTTTAGTTACTGTTTCTAAATAGAAGACATACCTGGCTTATATAGAACCATATTCTATCACTCAGAGTTTTCAATACCTTGGGGACCATTGGCAGAGTAAATTATTAATTAATGTGAATAGTGTGGTGGAATTTGGCTCTGGGTGATTGTGCTAAAATATTATTTCTGCTAAGTTGAACTACATTAGGTGCAATAGAGTACCATGATGAAGATCCAAAGGATGTGGGAAGCTTTTCATGATTCCAAACATAAAGGCTCAGCTGCTTCGTGTAGGCAGAAGCATGGTATGTGCAGAGGCTGCTAAGCTATATAGTCATCGTAAAGGAAGAAGTCCATAATGGAAGTTGTGAAAAATCCAAGTAAATGGGGGTTTTTTTGCAGGAGATGCAAAAGCACATGTTGTATTTGCAGAACATTCTTCTTAAACACTGCGGGAACTCCACTCATAAAATATTTAAGTCACTGTGTTTATTGCTGAGAGGATAAGAAAGAAAAGATCCTTTTATAATCCTAAAATGTTGTTCTTTGGAAGACTGGGCTAGGAAGAAGTATCAGAGAAAGAGCAAACAGGATCATTTAATTATACCTGGTGACCTTTAAACAGATATAGTCTGAGAAATAACACACGCAAGGAAAGAAAATGGGACATATTCAAGATCAAGGCAAAATTCTGAAACAAATAGGAGGAAAAAGGTGTGATGAGGGATACAAATATTGCATTAAAAATTTCTGCTGAGCTTCAGTAAACCTATAGCAAGTATGCTAATGAAATAATGGAAACGTTTTCTTTTTCTATAACATCTCTATTTTGCTCCAATTTTGCCAGTCTTTGTGGTTGTGCAGTACCACCATCTAGCTCATCCATTTCCATTTGCTTCTGAAAGGTCACAAATTTCCACACAGTGGAGATGAAGGGAGCAGACCATTGTCATTGTAGTGTGAGTTAACATAGTAAATATAAAATGTAATAAATTTACAAGACACTAATTTGTCTTCAGTAGCAAATTGTGTGTACATTTTGTTCTTTTTAAGATCATGTGAGATAGCTTAATCTACCTCAGAAACAGCAAACAATTATTCAAGAAACGTGCAGTACAAGTGACTACATGGGTAGTTAATATAGAGTAGCTTAAAGAATCAAGTAAAATAAAATCTCAAGCAAAAAAACCCTTGCATACAGAAAATAAATCTAACAAAAATACCTCAGTAAGAACTACATGCTTGTGACAAAATAAAAATAACAAAAGAGAAGAAGGTAAAAAGTAAACTGATCTGATTTAACAGCAAGTCATTTGAGGTTACTTTAGCTAAAATATCTCCAGTGAACATAATTGGCAGCAGCCTAAATTACTGCAAGCTATTATAAATTAAGATGACTGAAATTATTATAAATAGCCAGAGATATAAACAAACAGATTGTTTTTCCTTAATGAAACTCAAGAGTTTGGAAAAGAGTCAGTGAATTGGCTCGATAACCAAGAATTTAAAGTTGCAGATAAGGAAATTAGGTACTGCTAGGAAGCTAAACTATTTGTTTCCACTAGCTTTCAGGGCACTAGCTGAAAATGTAGGCATCCAGAACCTGGCCTCTTCTCAAGGCAAAGATAAGGACAGTGAACCTGGGATTCAAAATCATATTTGACATTCACATAGATTGCATGGCTATTTACTGTTAAACTATTTTATGTGAAGGAGAATACAAAGCTTAGGTCTTCAGGGCTGTTGAAATTAAATGGCAATCACTATGATGATCAGGATCTCCTATAGGTTTTGTACTTTTCAACTACAGCTGTTTTTTGTCACCACTGAAATCAGGACATCAGCCTTGACAGCTAATGTGTCACAGAGAAATGCTGGGGAAGAAGGAAAAAAAAACAACCCCAAAACCAAACACAGAGTAGTTTACCAAACAATTTCCTGGGGTCAATAGTATATTTTGTGATCAAAATTTCATACTTTAGCACTAAAGCCATGACCTCTAAGTCACAAGACATCATCTCCCATGAAAAAAATCAAACCACTGGTCTGGGAAAACTGGATAGTATGAAATACCATACCTGTAGGACATGGGATTTTTGGATTTTTTAGAGGGTTTTAGGGGATTTTTTTCTGCTTTTAGTAAGAATAATTAATGGAACACAAGTGTATAATGTACAAAATCAAAAGAAAACTCAGTGTGTGGAAGAAGCTTAGTAATTGCAGTGGCAGATGGGTTTGCCTCAAAGAGACAACATCGTTACTTTACGTGACATTTTCTGTATAGAGACTCCTCAAGTCATCTGTCCAAGCCAAAATAACAATTTTTTTTCCCCCTTTTTTTGGATTACAGCAATGTGATGCAGCTGCTGCCTCAGCTGGAGGAAGAATCATTCTCCTCAAGTCAGAAATAATCAAGTAAGGGTGAGTGCCAAAAGATGGATCTCTTTGAAATTGAAAGCTCTGAATATAGACACCCCTCAATGTTGGATTATTTTTGGTATTTGAAGTAATAGTAAAAGCAGGTTTTTTGTATTCTGTATTTGAACCTGTTTAAAACCTCTAATGACACACATGCTGTGAGTGTTCTTAATTACCATTTTAATAAAACAACAAGAAAGGTTTTGGTTGAAAAATGTAAGGATGAAGGGAAAGTTTCTCTTAAGCTAAATTTTATATTGCAAAATTGTGACATTTGGCAAGTAAAAATGGACCTAATTTATTGCTTTGTATGAAAATAACCAGGAATTACTGCAAAGATGAAGGAATTTTTTTTTTTATCCCCTTAATGGTCTGTATTTTTCTCAACTCTATTTTCTTAAAAAAAAAAAAACCAAAAAAAAAAAGAGACTAAAGACTCACATAGTAGATTGTTGCTTTAGTCTTTAGTGGCCTACAAAATTTCTTCACTGCTGAATGCAGCTACAAGACATAAATAAAAACTGAGAAAAAAAGCATCGTAATCCTCTATCACTTGAGGTGAAGAAATTCCCCCATTATTAATTTGAAGAAAAGTGGTGCTATCATAAGAACTTAGATGTTACTTCACTCTGCAAAACACAAACTTACACACACATTTTGCAACACCAACAGCTAATGAAATCCTCTACCTTTTGAGAAACTGCAGCAGGTACAATCTCCAACCAAACTGTCTGGGCTACTAACATGGCCAGTGGCTAAAGGTGGCCATTGGCTTTTGTAATTTACCAGATTTCACAAAGAAAAATACAGAGAAAGAAATGGGACTAGAAATTACGCATGAAGAATGGATCATTTTTTTACTCGCTTTGGCATTGATGTTTCACAAGCATACAGAAAACTGGTCTTAGTAATAATGTGATTCTTATCATTTTTGTCTGGAAATAGGTTAAAGTAATAACGGTTTTTATGAAAATGCTGAATGCTTGTAATAAATCAATTGGTCACATAGATGCCTAATGCTGTTAAAGCCATATGTGGAAAAGCATTAATTTTTCCTCTTTGAAAATTTTAGTCAAAGATCACAATTTTTTCTAGTGTATTCATTTTCTGAAACAGTCCTTTATTCCCCAAATATAGTGAAGCTATTGATGACTTTCTTGCTATTTGTAGTGAATATTCAGTTGATTTCCCTTATGTTCAAAATCAGTCATTCTTACAGTTTTTAGAAATCTGGTACCCAATCATTAAAAGATAGGGCATTCAAAGCTCCAGTGAGTACAGTTGATTGTCTAATATAGAAGTCATTCATATAAAAATAAAGGATGCTGAAATAACTAATGACAATCAAAAAGGGTTTATGTAACTTTTATTTAACTCTGCCAAACAACCATGATATAAAAAATTTGGATGGCAAAAAAACCCTTACCAATTATATTGGATATTGACAAGATATTTTACTAAATCTTTAATATCATGGTTGTTAAAAAAATAATTTCTCTAAATCAAAGCAGATCATTAAAACTGGATGAAGACTAGCTAAATGCAAAAATAAAAGCAGTTTACCAATACATCATCATAGCTCAGGTACAATCTTGACAGAGAGAGCTGAGTTTTCCTTCATAGCAGCTCAACCTTTCTAGCAAATATATGGGAGAAAACCAATGTAATCAGTGACACAGTTTGTCTAGATTTTCTAGATTGGTAAAATTTTTTAATGCATATCTGTTTTACATAGTGATCTAGATCAAATAGTAAGGTCATCTCCATTGAAAAAATATTAATTAACAGAAGAAAATAGAGCTCCATATATCTAAGAATAATAACTGTTGACAGCAGAATTTGATGACACTACTGAGAACTTAGTTGTACTGGTAGATATCCTAGGGGAAACCATCAATATATTGTTATAATTAGGAAAGAAAGTGTTATCCTTGAAATACGAGCTGCACAGCATTAAGATGAAGTAGATAAAAATTTTCACCTCTGTATCTCTGCATTTTGATGTCCAGAATCAAAAAAAAAAGGGAAAAGTCTCAGAGAACTTAGTTAATTATGGCTATCTGAAAAGCATTTTTATGGTACAGACAGTAGGAAGATCAATGCATGTAATATGCTCAAAAAGGGATTAAGAGGTGATCTGCTGGTGAACTACAAGTAACAAAGTATGGGTAGTGACTCAATATCTCTGCTTACCATGGAAAGTGGTATGAAAACCTGATGAAATCTGTCTGGCACATGGTTTAACCTTTCAGGGTAATTTACCAAATAGAACATCTCTAGGGATGTGCTAGATCCTACCTCTCTAGAAGTTTTACATCAGGACTGGTGTGTTAAAATTGTGCTATCCCATGGATGTGCTAAAATTTAGACAGGCATTTTATGTTGACTGCAGGAATTGCTGGGAGACTTCCTACAGCTTGTGTTATTTAGGGAGTCAGGCTATTAAAGATCATAATGTTCCCTTTAATTTCAACATCTATTAAACTTACTTGATTGAGTCTTTTACTTCCCTCTTTTACCTTTCACAGGGAGCTAAAATGGTGGGGAAAAGCACAGACTACATCTAACCTTGGAACAGAAAAGCGAAATCAGTTGATTCAGAAAGCCTCATGATAGTTAACAGACTATTTAATTGATAATAGCCCTTGAGAATTTTACTGTGGAAGAGCACACAAGCTTGGAACTGCCTACATCTTCCTATTAAAGGCTCTTTACTGATGAGATTGCCAATTAAATGAACAATTATTTGTGCTAATTAAAATATGATATAGTAATATATTTTCTACTGGTTCAAGATATATTAAATTGAGCTTACAAAGAAGCTAGCCTACCAAATCATATCTGAATAAACTGTCTTTCGGCTAAAAGCATGGGAAAGAACTATCTGCCCTATATATACTTCCCATATAGCCTTTGCCTGTGAAGAATTTCTGTTCCGAGAAAATGTTTGAAATGAAGCTCCTAAATTAGATATAAAAGAAACAAGCTATAAATATGAAACCTTGGCAACAAATTGGAAGAGTCGTGGGTAGGATCTGTCTTACCATATTTTACAAGGGAATTTTAGGCTTAAGTTACTGGATCACAGACTATCTCCCTTCTCTACATTGATTCCATGGAGTCCATCACCTCTATTAGGTACAGTTGGATAGCTGCATTAGAAGCCTGGACACTGCTCATATTTAGACATCAAAATATGAAAAAGAAATGGTATATAAGCGACGAGTGCTTAGGAAGGCTGACAGGAAAGCAAGGAAGTGCACCATATTGAGTCTCTGCTTTAGAACCAGTTTAAAAGACAGTGCAAGGCCATGCACCCACCCCATCCCACTAACTCAGTGCAAGAGAGCAGAGCAGCCTGCTGGTCCCTGAAGCGCTGTCTGCAGCAGAGGGCTCCCTGTAGAGCAAGTACAGGGTAAACACAACCAAGGGACCTCACCTCTTCCCCTTCACTTGGTCCCCTACCTGAGGCTGAGGCTTGCAGGGAGTTAAATGGCATGAGGACACAAACCACCGTGCAGCAGCTAAACCTGCTGCAGTCCGTGGGAAGGTCGGGAAAGGTGGCAGAAATGAGGCAGGCTGGAGCTCCATAAATTGTGCTGGGTACAGTGGCATTGGCTAATGCAGCATTCCCCTCCTGGGAAAGCCTGAAGGAATTATTGAGTTTCAGTGTGTACATGCCCTCCTTTTGGTTCTTGGGTGTAGCATGGAAATGCACTTCATTTAACTTTCTTGAAAATTTCAGTACAGAAATAACTGTACCTAAAACATATGCCACGCTGAATTCTCAGCTGCCCATTTCTAGGGAATTTCCCTCCCTTGAAACAGCCTACCCACTGTTTTTTCAAAAAAGGGACTTGTAACTAATACGTACCTGGCTCAGAGCAGACAAGTCTGTCTTTAATTTGTCTGACCACAGTAAAATGCTCCCACCTCTTCCTGACAGATTGTCATGTGGGAAAATTAGGAAAACTAAGAAAGTCAGGGCATCTCTGGAAATTAGATTTGCTTCAAGACCAATGACTGAATCCTATATTAATTTTTGCATGTTTCAAGTTTTTCCCATACACTTGATTTGAATGTCAGGTTAGAGAATAAGATCTTTCTTCAATCTTCTTTGTATTTCAGCTAAGGCTTCCAATTGGCTTTTTAGTTGGGTGCAATGTACCACAAGTAAAAAAAAAAATAAAAAATCTAAATACATTCTTTCTTTCTACTGACCAGTCTGTAGCTGTAACTGGTAAACATGAAGCAGCTTTGGAATATTCTTTGGAATAATTGCGACATCTGAGAAGCCGGATAATCACTGGAACAATTTTCTCACTATTTAACCTAATCTGTGTGTATTCAACAGTCTGGCCTGTCATAGGGTAAATACAGCAGCCATGCAGATGGGAAAATAGAGAAGGAATGACTGTCTAGCCATGCTGTTATTACATAGCAAGGAGTAGGATGAATAAGTTGTGCTTAAAATTAACAGATTCAGACTAAGCGCTTTGGTTCTGTTTTACTGCTTTTCTGAAACATTGCATGCTATTCATTTTAATATGTTGTAGAAATGCCCAAATGAGTGGATCAGAAACTATTGCTCTCACAAATGGAAATGATTAATGTGCATTTTCAATTGGTACTTGATGGATTTTTTATTCTGTGGTGATATTTCTAGTTGAAATCCTTGTCCCAGTGAAACCAAGTGAACAGGCAATTTGTCACTGATTTCAAGGCACCAAACTTTTGTGGCAGCACTTTGTTTTCATTGGTTTTGGCCTCATTTATCTAGCCATTGTACTTGGGCAGAGAGATAGTATATCACATATTCATGGCTGGAAAGCTCTATAAATGTGATGATAGCTGTACTATTATAAATAGCATTCACTGACTAAATAATGTATGTGGTTTCTAACTAATGCAAGCTTCTTTAAAGCTCTGAGTATGTAAGCAATGTTTTTGTAAGCCCTTTAAAGTATCTGAGAGATTAGATAAAAATGTCTTACTAACTCTAAAAGACAAAGTTCATGCATGACTCAGATGAGCATTTAATTTCCTTTGGTTCCCCCCATGCCCTTCTCTCTACACCATGTAGTTATGAGTACACTGAGGTTGCCCTTTAATAGAGAGAACAAAGGGCAGGATACATACAATAAAAATGAACAGTTTCCTTTAAAGTATCCTTATTAGGATAACCTCTTTTTGTTATTTGTGTAAAGGTGAATTTATTTGCTGCTCTTCCCATATTACTGGTTCTTTATGTCTTGGATCTCCCCACTGAGGTAAGAAACAAACATTAAAACCATGAACATCTAGATGAGAGACTGATTAAATCTTTGTAAATCTTGAATCTTTTTTTTTCTTTACTGATCTGCTGTGAAGTATGTGTAGGATACCCCACGAGAACCATATCTGTCATAAGTGGGACAGGATGAGACAGGTGAGCAGTGGCCAAGCCCAGGCCCAGCTCTGTGAAGATGCTCTTAGGCTGGGCTGCATGGACTCTTTCAGATGCTCTCACTATTCAATGTGACTGCTGCCCAGAAAATTCAGCTGTCGCTTTGAAAATCTGTTGCCTGTTTCTGTGGCTGAATTAAACTGAGCTTGTACAAGGAGAGACACCAGAAGACATATTCACTTTAGAAGCGTTGCATGTACTTGTCTAATATGTTGGACTGTGAAATTTAAGTCCTGATTGCAAGTTAGGATTGAAGTAGGGACTTTGAATTAGGCATCATTAATCACTGCTTTCACTGTTTTAGCTACACTGAGATATCCTTCTCACCTTCATATCCTCTTTGAGAAGTCTAAACAATATTTCAGTATATATGAAGCAATAGTTTAAAAAAGAATTTTTTTTGGAAAACCATTTGATTTGCTATGTTCTTTGCTGTAGTGCAGTTCTGCAAGGAACAGGAGGGAAAACACCCAGTCATAGAGGCTATAAACAGAGACAAAACAGATTCAGATGGAGATTTAGAGTCTGTTACAGGCTTGTAAAAAATGAAAAAAAATTAAAAGAATTCCACCAAACGAACCAAGTCTATCCATTAGTTTATCGATTGCGTTCCTGAGATGCTTTTATCCCTCACTTTCAGTGAGAAAATTCATGTAAAGTCTTCAGTTGCTGCCTCAGGCCTTTGAATGAAATGCTGTTGCAGGTTCCCTTTCGTTGTTCTTAGTTGTGTGGACTATGGTCACATGGTAAAAGTGGCCTGAATGTGTTCCCTGCTGCCTAAATAACATGGTGCTCTATATTAGGGCAAGGTATCATGTCATGTAAGACAATTACATTTCCTGAAACACTTTCTGTTTCACATCTCCCTCCAGAGCAATTGGCAGGATCAATAATGGGCACAGCTGTTTCCACAAGGAGTGTAAATTCCTGGTTGCCCAATACTGGCATTGAATTAGAGATTTTTTATTTCGTGAATCACTGTCATAAAAAAGAATAAGAATTCTGTCTGGAAGCATCAAAATATTATTCTAGGGAGAGACTTGTTGCTATTACTAGAATTAACCAGATTTTGTTTTCTCTTGTATTGTTAGAGCAAGTAATATTTATTGAGCTTCTCTAGAGTAGGGTATATTTGAGGAATTTTATGCCAGGATCTTCAGGAGTCATAGAAAAAATAATTTAAAAGTAAATTTTAATCTGCTTAATTAAAAAAAAAAAAATAAAAGAAGGCAAAAGGAAATTTAATGTTTCTCATTCAAAATACCATGTTATTACTGTGTGTTACTTTTGTATCTCTATCTTAATTCTGTATCACAAAAGTTGACTTGAACCATCAAAAATTATGGAAATGGGAAATATGCTTATGGATGAGGAATAAATGCACTGGCACTTACTACATCTGTTGGTTTTAAGGCACTTTTACAGAGAGATAAAGTGGAAATAAGAAACAAATACACAATAATACAGGTAGTCAGGTTAAATGAACCCATGCTAACAGCAGGTCATGAGACCAGACTCTCTACATTACTGTTCCTTTCTAGGGCTTGACAGATGTAAGGAAGAGAAGAGGTATGTACATCTGAAAATTATTTATTCATCAGGCTTCTCTGGATATGACGCTATGGGATCATTATTAGTTACAACAGAGGGCAGCTAGATGACAGCATTCATGGTGCATGGTGCAAGGTAAGACTGCTGGACATCACAGGTGACACTCCAACTCTTACGCTCATTTAAAACCAAGATCAGTTGAGAAAGTAGAAATTTAAGAGCAATCCCAGATGCCTTTTCTGTACTGTAAATTTGGTTTTATTTGTAGAATATATTTTTTTACATGGTAGATTTATAGAGAAATCACATTGCTCTATTTTAATACTCAAAGAGAGACTTCATCTGAGAACACTTCAATCATTCCTCTGCACATGTTTTTCAGATGGTGCAGCATGCTGCCTCTGGTGTGCCCTCCTGTACCACCATATCCACCTCCTCCATGATCATTTTGGGATGATTCAGTTTTCATTCTTGCACTGATGAATCACTGTGCCCACAATCCGCATGTGCGTGTCAGTATTAAAGTTTAAAATTTCGGAGAACAAGATGACAATGTTCAGAAGACATGGTGTTACATAAATGTACTCTTGTACTATTTTCATCTGTTTCATCTTTGAAAGGCAACAATGAACAAAACGTTACTGCGTTGGTGTATGAGAAGCAAGGCTTTAGCAAGATGCTGTTCACATTCTACCTGTGACTTGGCCCATACCTACTTTTCTAGGGCTGCTTGAAGTTTTGTTGTTTAAAATACGGGGATTTTTTTTCATTGATATTATGTATATGTTATTTTATTTACTTATTTCTCTGTGAACTAATTGTACTTACTTCTAGTGACTAGTCAAATTCTGTTGTACTGAGTAATAAAGTCACATGAAAAGGAGAAGACAGACTGCCACCTTTAGTATAAATGACAACTGCAATACATCAGTCTGCCAGGAATCAAGTCAAACCAAATTAATTCAAATGCATGTCACGCTAATGAAATAAGTAGAACTCTAAATTATGTTTTCAAATCTTCCAGCTCAAGATCTAGTGAGCATGTTCAGCAGCGTAAAGAACAGAGTTAAGTAGTGTACTGTCTTGAAAGTGTCTTTGCCACACAATGAGTTATCGCAGCATAGAAAGTTATTATTTATACATTCTGTAGTGACTTTCTGAGTCTGTTTTGATCTCTGGATGACTGTGAAACAAGAAAAACAAGTCAGAAACTCAAATGACAAGGAATAATATCTGAAAGCCACAGATGAAGCCATAAAGCAATTATTGCCATAACTGTACATGACCCATTCTTCCGAACGATAAGAAAGTTTTGTTTACCACAAATCAGAGGATCAGAGGATTGTTCAGACTGGGAGGGACCTCAGGAGTTCTTTGGTTCAACCTTCACCTCACAGCAGGGGTAGCTCTGAGGTCAGATCAGGCTGCTTAGGTCTTCATCCATTCAGGAATTGGAAACCTCCAAGGACAGAAACTGCACAACTTCCTTGGGCAACCTGTGCCACTGCCTGACTGTGTTCATGGGAAACAGCTCTCCTTATATCCATTGTGTCCCTCTCTACTTTCCATGTATGTCAGTTGTCTCTTACCCTTCTACCAATGTGATGAGCCCAACTCTGTCCCCTGTGTGAGCTTCTTGCAGGCACTGCAGCTGCTGTTAGGTACTTCCAAAATCATCTCTGCTCCAAGGTGGGCATATCTTATCTCTCCCAATTTCTCCTCAGAGCACAAGTGTTCCAGCTCCCACCACAGTGGTGGTTTCTGCTGAACAGTCTCCAATTCCATGATGTCTTCCTTGTACTATGGGCTGAAAGCTGGAGGCAGTATGCAGATGTGCTCCAGTGAGTTGAGCAGAGGAAATAATCACTGTAGCTCTGTTTCTGCTCGATTGCAGCCCAGGATGCCATTGGCTGTGCCTGCTTCTGGGGCGCTCTTCTGGCCAATGTCCAGCTTGCTGCCCCCAAGAAGCCGAGGGCCTTTCCAACAGACCTGCTTCCCAAAGAGTTGATCCCCAGCCTGTCATTTGGCAGGGTTCATCTGCCCCAGAGATTTTTGGTTTTGTACTTGTTGAATTCCATAAGGTTCCCACTGTACCATTGCCCAAGACATTTTGAATTACTCTGGATGGCAGCCCTGCCTGTGCTTAAGCATAGGAGCTGCCCTACCCCCCAGCTTGGAGTCAAGAGCAAATATGATGAACAAGCTCCTCTAGCTCGTTGATAGGTGTGTTAAACAAGGCAGGTCCCAGGACAGACCCCTGTGGTACTCCCCTTGTTACTAGCCTCCAGGTAAGGTAAATAACTACTGCCCTCTGACCATTCCACCATCTCTTTACTCATCTTCTTGTCCATCTATTCAGCCAAAGCTTCTTTATATAGATACAAGAATATTGTGGAAAAGAGTGT
Organism: Daphoenositta chrysoptera; assembly: GCA_013397915.1. Lineage (NCBI taxonomy): Eukaryota > Metazoa > Chordata > Aves > Passeriformes > Daphoenositta > Daphoenositta chrysoptera. Next base: position 498,114 of record VZRO01008341.1, on the reverse strand, counting down.
AGAAAATATTGCTGAAGTCAAGCTAAATTATGTCTAGTGCTCTTTCCTTGTCCACAAATCCACTCATTTTATTATGAAAGGCAATGAGGTTGTCTATTTTACTGCAGAAGGCCAACAGTTTGGTCAGGCATGATTTGCACTTGATAAATCACTTCTGTCCATTTCTGATCACCTTCACCTTCATGCTCAGAGAGATGTACTCTAAGAGGACTCATTCTGTGGTTTTGCTGATGTGTATAAATACCTGATGTGAGGAAGTAAAGGAGATGGAGCCAGGTTTTTGTGGTGATGTTCAGAGATAACATAAAAGACAACAGGCACAAACAAACACAGGAAGTTTCCTTTAAACGTAAATAAAACACCACATTTTTTGGGGGGTGAGGTTGGTCTAACACAGGAACAGGTTGTCCAGACAGGTTGTGGAATATCTGTTCTTGGAGATATTGAAAACCTGACTGGAAACAGTTCTGAGCAAGCTGATGTAGGTGACTCTGCTTTGAGCAGGGAAGTCGGGCTAGACCATCTTCAGCATTTTCTTCCAGCCACAGCCATTCTGTAATTTCTCTCAAGCAACTCTTTACTCAGCCACAGCCAGTTTGTATCCTCTTTCTTGAGCCCCTTTGAGAAGCAGAGACCCTGTGATGAAGGCTGAGGCGGAGAAGGCATTGATTACCTCAGACTGATCTGTGTTCACTGTCACTAATCAAACATGCTGTTCAGCCACATCCCCACCTATTTGGCCTTTTCCTACTAGAATTATCTCTTCTGGTTGCTCTTTCTGTCCCCTGTGAACATCACCTCCAGCTGAGCATTAGCTTTGTGGACAGCACTCCTGTATGTCTGGGAAATGTTTCTGAAGTCCTCCTTTGTAGCCTTCTTCCCCCTTCCTCATGCTGTTCCTCCACCAACTCCCTGCTTAGCCACACCAGTTTGCTGATATGTCTATTTGTTTTCCTGAGTATTGGGATGGGTCGTTCTTGCCCTCAGACATAGTCTGTCCTGAAAGAACTACCAGCTCCCCTGAGCAACTCCTCTCCTCTGATCTGCTTCCCATGGTATCACACTTGATACCCTCAAGTATGATCAGCTCCCTGATCCATCTAAAGTCTGTTTACCAGGGTCCAGGGTCAGTGCTCTGCTCCAGCCTTATTCACTCCCCTTGAGACCTTCAACTCCATGATTTCATGCTTGCTATAAACCAGTGTCATAAGTAACTTTAGCAAACACCACATACGATGATTCTTTCACAGCCTCTTCATTTTCACTCCTCTCCTCATCTCAGCCAGTAACTGGGTAAGAAATGGGGCATTGTCATCTGAATATGATGAAAATAAGATGTTAAGAAGCATAAACCAATAAACTGTTCAGACTGCAGGTTCATAAACTGCTTCAGAGACAACTCTAAAATTGTACATTATAGCATCTAATCTGAATAATATACTTAGATGCAAACCATGAATAGTAAATTTTGAATGAGTATTTGTAAATTGCCTGGTATTATGAAAGCTTCAAAAATTATTGGTATGTATGAAACTAGCTATAATTTAAAGAAATGTTGACTTTCTATCTTACATACCCACTACTTCACAGCATTTATTAACTTGGATTTTCTGAGTTGCTGTTTTATTTTCTGCCTTGCAAACTGCAACCTCTGAACTAAACTTGCAGTTTGAATTTGGAACACTTCAATACAGGTCAGATAAGGAAGTCAACAGATAATCCAAAGTATGGCATGTCCACTGACTTCATGCAACACTGAATCAGAGATCATATTTATACAGACATGGTTTTGCCAGGTGAACAATCACCTTAGGGCAAGTGAAGCTATAAAGTTGTCATTTCCCACAAAAGCTGTGTTTTTGCAGAACAGGGCACAATGGTGGTCCACTGTGGAAACTATTTTTCCCGGATTTCTGTTTTCTTAAAATTGCCCTTGAGTTGTTGAAATGATATCTATAAGAGATTTTTGTCCAAAAACTAAAATTAACCCTTCATATTTTTGACAAGTAAAGCACTGATGGAGGTTCTATTTCTTTTTTTGTTCTGGGGAACAGAATGCCTTTGAACATGACCTGAAAGGTGCCTTAGTGAATATAATTTACACTCTGTGTATTTAATCCCATCTTTCTTAGAATAATATTCTGCCAAGATTTCTATCTAAAAAGTATTTTGATGCTGCTGCTGTTTCCAGAGGCAGAGATAGCAAGTTTAGGATTTTATTGAAGATTTTCAGTTAAGGGCAGACAGTTTGGATTCTTGTCTGAATGTCTGAAGAGCATAATAACCCTCAAAACCATTATAAATATTTTCTTCTGAGCTGTTTTTGTGTCAGATTCTACTATGATTGCACACTACACTGTGAATTGAATGCTGATTTCAAACAGTATGAGAGAGCAGCACAGTCTTTTGACTAATAGTTTTTTTGAATGGTAACATTTCAAATGAAAATGCATGCACATGTTGTCTTTGAAGATATAATAAATAAATGTCTAAAGTGTCAGAAACATAAGAAAAGCTCACTACTTTTTGGGTGCACACATGTAATCTTTTCTTGCTGTGTGGGGATTTTATGTTTATTTCCACTGTACACTGAGATAAGAATACACTTGACAGGTATGTGAAATCAGATCTTCTTCATGGAGGTGAATTGTATTGCATTCAAGCTGTCTTCCAGGTAAATATTTAATTAGCAGGTCTTACTGAGATGTAATCATTCACCATCTTTGCTCAGTGCAAGTGAAATACATTATGTAATAGATGACAGTAAGGACTGAAAAGGTGACGGCCTTGTCAGCTGAGTCACCGTGAGCTTGATTTTCCGATACTCCACAATATGGTTCAGAAAAGCCGGTGTTAAATGGCAGCTTCACCATGACAGAGAGAAGGTAAGGCAGGGGACAGCTCATGGGGAAATGATCAGAGAAGCCAAGGATGACTTTGGAAGACAAACTGGAAAAAAATCTACACTCTGCAGGCAGCTTAGGCAAAAAAAAAACAAAAAAAAAACCCAACAAAACAAAACAAAAAAACCCCCGCATGTTAAGCAATTGTTTCCAAATTTCATGTGAAGTGAAATACCAGGGATAGGCTGAACTTGTGCAGAAATTCAGCCTATGAGTAGGAAGTTTTGCCACTGCGGAGCTTTAATGGTGGTTACCCAAATACAATTTATGCTATGAAAAAAGGAAAAGTATTTCTAAAAGGGTGACATGAAGACAAAACACTTTATAAGAAAGTGCTTGTGAAAATGTGGTACCCAGGACTACATGGAAACCAACTGCAACTAAGAGCAAAGAGGCACCATTCAAGCAAAATATATCTAGAAAGAACACGACATTAAGAATCCTTCCTGTCTCAGTGGGAATTTCAGTGACAATTCATCCTATTTAGTTTTTATGAACCAGTGTTGCTTGGATCTGTATGTGGTGTATTTTTCATGTCCTATATAAAGTTCAGAACTAGACCAATTATAATTATCAACAAGGACTTTTCTTTACGAGAGGTAGCGTGTCCTGGATAAACTCTATTATAATAAATTGGATTTAGCTTATCTAATTTTACATTCAAACTTATTTGGCAATTAATAGTGAACATTTCCTTTATTTTTTTAATTTGGCAAAGCCATTTAGAATCTGTCAAGATAAAAGACATGCATATATAGCTACAATTACTTTATATGCAGATATCCTTCCTCCTGCAGGCTATTCCCATACTGAGTTTTCCAGAGGTGTGGAAACACATTTTAATTATAAACTAGATAAAGCATGGTGGGTTCAGTATAATTTTGTAGAAAACTTTACTTTTGTGACTGTTTTAAGTATGCAGCCATAGCAATATGGAGTGTCTGTCGCTTTTCATCTTTCCTTGCCCAGTTGTGACATTCCCTTTGAACTGTGTTCTCCTTCTAAATAATTTTTTATGGATTCCTAGAAGAATCTGCACCAACACTTCTAAAAACTGTAAAACTGATTTCTGTAGTGGAATCTTGTATACGTATTAAAAAGCAGCAAACCCATGTGTATTTCTACTATATTAAATTTAAATTTGGGACCACATCACAGCCTTTTGTCTGACATTACTTTCTAGTCACAGACGCAACAGTCCACTTCAGAGGAATAAGGATGAATCCAGATTTTAAACATCTTTAATTCCAATTTATGAAAGGGAAGAATAGGGCTGGACAGATTTAATAAGTTGTACAAAATTAAAAACACCACCTCCAAGGTTTTTATTGTTATTATGTAAGGGAAATGAAAATTTTTACTCAACTCTCCCTTATTTTCAGATAAACACTTGGAATATTTTGGTTCCCCCTAGTTGCTTTGATGGAACTCTAGAGACAATTATAATATGTTTATATGGCTTTGCTGGTGTAGAGGGGCTTCAGTGTTTCATTGGCAATAACATCAAAGCCAGCAGCCTGGGCTCTGCAGGTGGCACTCCCTGTTCTTTAATGGTGGCCCTCAGAGCAGCACACACATCCAGGCTCTGTGATGTTGCCACACACAGCATTCTCAGCCAGCCATTCCTCATGTGGGTGCCTGGACACGTGTCTGCACTGGGGACTTGGGGGATCTCTATTGAACTGCTTGAAGGGTCAGTTGGTGCTCACATCATTTCTTGTTCTTTAGGTTTTGCCTGTGCATTTAGTTGGATTTCAGTTGCTTATTCATCCTCGTGCCTCAGATATGTGCTGTAACCAATTTTTTTTTTCAGCATGAAGTTGAAAAGTGTCTGTAAAGAGATGTACTGGTCTTTTCTAGCACAAGAAATTTTATACTGTATGTCTTCATAATGGAACTTTCCAGTGAAGTTGTAATGTTCTTCAAGAGCATGTGGGAAGGTGTTAAAATATTCAGCAGATTCATTCTCTTATTGAAATTTGCATAGAACTTATATCTCAGAAATGAAACCTCAAGAAAGGGTAAAATGTTTACAAAATTTACTGACCTGACATAATTCGGTTGTTTCATTCAGAACAATACTATTTCATTAGCTTTTGGTTTTGGTGGTTAAATCTGATCTCACCCTTGATCCAGCTTTAGAAGTAAATGTTTTAAGGGATGAAATCTGGTAGGAGGGAGACTCAAGCATGTTGTAACGAATGTTGTCAAGGATGCCATTATAGTCCAGGAACAATCTCCAAGCAGCCTTTTACTACCGAAAGAAACCCACGCGTTGGCAGGACTTTTGGAAGTGGCAGCGCCTTCATTCTCACATCAAATCAGAAGTGTCTGCTTGAGTATCCTCTGGACAAATCTTTGTAAACTTGGTTGTGGTACATTGGTTATAGATTAATTGGGAACACGTATTAGGTGGGATGTTGCACACAATTTTCATGGGCAGGTATGGTCTTAGCCAAGTAAATTCTACTTGCTTCTCTTGGAGGAGAAAGTACAGATAGGCTTAAGTTGGTCACCGCAATTATTACATGAAACAATATATTAGGAACTAGGTGATGTGGATTTACTTCTTGTATCTACCATTGATTTGCTGGGTAATGGGAAATCAGTTTTCTCATCTCTTTGTTTTCTTCCTGTTTTCTTTTCCCCTTCTTTTGTTCTGTATTGCATCCAGCCCAATGGAGCTTTGAGGGGGATTTAGGCTTTCTGATGCGCTTGTAACTCCTACTAATTTTGTCCCTAGAAAAGTGAACCAAATTTAAAGCAGAAACCAGATTTGTCCTCACTGATTCTGTGAAATACTAAAGATAACTTCAATTATAAACTGCTATTTTCCAACATTGATGGCTAATTTAGTCGGGAAATATAAATTTCAGAGCTGCAGTTCACACAAATACCTCTAAAAGACATGCAAATAAATAGCAAAGAAACAACAAGAAGAAAAAGTGGTCCTTACCGCCTTTGCAGTTCTCTTTAATTAGATAATTCAATGACAGATTTCTAAAATTATTGACAGCTGCTTCATATGCTGGGACTTTTAAAAGATTGTTCAGAAAATTTCACTTAGAATGCCAGATGCCCATAGGTAACCAATCACTCACTGAGATATTCTACCACATCAGCCATCCTATCCCATCCTTTGGGAAAGAAATTATTTGTTAGAGAAGTACAAGAAGTCTGCTTTGATTTCAAATAAGTTGCAGAGAAGAAAATTGTCTTCCCTGAATGTCTGGCTAATGGCTTACAAGAAGTAACTAATAGTATCATTGTCTTCAGTATCAATTCTACCGAAAAAAATTCAAGAGGGATTTTGCTGTGTTTTTCATGTCTTCCTAGCAAGAGACATAGGGCAAACTGCCTAGCTCTCTATAAATTGATGGTGATACATGAATTATAAATGATAGATGGGTGCCTCAGTTTGCAAGGTCATAACAAAGTTGTCAGGCAGAATACAACAAGGCAATACTCACTGTGTAGCTGTTTTATATCAGGGCATACTTGCAACTCAGCTTTACTGTTGCTCATAAAAGAATATAGGAAGTAAAGAAACAGTATTTTGAATGCAATTCATAGTTGTTTCACAAGAATTCCCTGCAAAATTTCTCTGTTACTACAGCAGACAAGGGAGAGCATTTGTGAGGGATGGGGACTACAGCACTTTCTTTTGAAATGCAAATACTTGATGACGGGGAAGATCACAGAGAAGATTTACCTGCTGTAGAGTCTTAGGACTCCTATGATGTTTTAGGAGGGACAGATGGTCATTCAAGTCTCCACTAAGCTTAATTTCTTGTGATTCTTTAAATTCTATGCGCCATTTTTTGATACCTGCTCTGGTGGAACTTGAAGGTAATTAGGCCCCCAAAGCTGCAACACAAGTTAAAAACTTAATCCAGTGACAACTTTTGATGGGTCTTCTAGGGGCAAAGACACTTTGGGCATAAACAGAAGTTCCAGGTCATGAATGGCTCTCTAAAATATGTGCTCACAGCAACACATTTCAGGCAGCTTCTCAGAAACATGCTTCTTTCCCTGCTCTGGCACTAAGAGTCAGAGACACACAGCTAGATATGCCATGCTGTCAAAGTTCAGTGGAAGCAGTTGCCTCGTTTCTGGAAGCAAGAGAATGATAACAAATAGACTTAAAATCCAAAAAACAACATGCAGCTGCACAGTTGTGTCTGTGAAATGTTAGCACCCCTGTATATCTTCTTGGATACCATTGTAATTCCCTCTTGAAGTAATTTTTTTGTTTCAGTGAAAATTTTTGGTGTACAATTTTTTTCACCATTTGACATACTGTAATATACTTGTACAACATCTGTGATAAACACTACATCCCTTGAAATAAAAATAAAAAGTAGAATGAAATTTTCTTTCTACAACACAGAGTTTAGGAGGCAGAGGAGTTTAAAAATGGCATCTTCAAGTGCATTGACCTTGGTACTGTGAAATATTTGCTGTGCCAGCAAAGAAAGGAAACCCACAGACTTTTTGAACAGAAGTGGTACTGGAAATTCACAAAGGAAGGAGATACACAGACAAATTCCATTCACCAGTTTCTCTATCAGTGTGAGGCTGATGTTATCCTGCAAATTCATGAAAATAAAAACCTGCAACATATGCCAGATTCTGCAGCCCAGCCCTTACTGCCAGAAACACTGATGTCAACATCTTTTCCTCAGAGGCCTCTGAGAGTGTGGCAACTGACTTCTTCTTCTGGAACACCATAACCAAGTTCCTCCCTGCCCCTTCTGAGATGCCGAAATCAGAAGCAACATCTGGCTGCATAGTTGTTCACCCAAAATACATGGACAAGGCTCAGTTGTCTACTGAAGCCTTCGTTAATGGTTTTAGAAAAAGTATATCCAACACCTCACTGATTTTTGTCAGATTAATGGAGCAAGGGAAAGAGCAGTGATAACACTAAACCAGCCCTAAACAAACCTGGTAGAACTCCAAAGTACAATTGATGCATCAGTAAAATCTTCAGCACATGGAATTTCTCCAGCAGAATTCTCAGCATGAAGAAGCTTCATAGTGTGTTATTGGTTTGGAAACAGCGTCAGCCTCAGAAAAACAAACAAATAAAATCCAGTCTCCAATACCATTAAATCTAGCTGGATGTTAAATATTTAGTGAGAAAACAAATTCAGCATCAAACAAAGAATTCTGTTTTTTTCCAAACTACCTGTAATTTAAAATTTACTATGGAAGCTTTTTCAGTGAAATAAAAATAATAAAAATCTTCTCTTATCTGCTGCCTCTCTTTTGTCACTTCCCATTCTTTCCTGGTCCCCAGGCCTTCCATAAATCTCTGCTTTGCCACTTCTTCTAGTTACTGCCATCTCCTATTTAGTTACTTGTCATAGACCTGCAGCCAACCCTCCAGCACAGTAGCAAAGACTGCTGAGATATGTTATATATTTTGGATTTGTAGTTCCAGCTAGAGGGTGTTGAGGGTCAGAGTTTTGCTGAAGTCCATAAACCATAAATAAATACACTCATCAATTCTATCAATATTTCTATATGGTTTGATTTTGGAATGACATAAAATCTGGGAACCACTCACAGAATTATTGAGTAATGGTGGTGATACCTCTGAAATCCTACAGTGCAGCAGTTACGCAAGTTTTTTGGGAGACAGCACTGCCAGGGCCAATCCCTGCTCTGCCTGGTTCAGACCAAGGCTTTGAATTTAGGTCTGCTATCTCAGTAAGTTCAGCTGATTCAGAAAAATTGCTAAACCACTAGTAGAGTGTTTTGTACAGCTCTTGATTGTTTTTATTTTGGGCTGTTTTGGTTTTTTTTCCCCTAGGCAAATGAATTTCTCTCAATCTGCTTTACATAAACACTAAACTGATCCTGATCATGCTTACAGGAGATCAACAGAGGGCTAGCACGGGCTGAAGCACTCCACAAAGAAAAAGGATGTTTTTGAAACTTAACCCCGGGTTTTTAGTTGGATAATTAACTTTCGTGTTTTTTTCAATCTGCATAGCTTGTGCAAACATGCATTTTGATCCCATGTCTGTCATGATGGAGGACAAGATCTCCTGTGACTACCGGAGGATCCTGATGCAGGGCCTACCACTGGGGTCAGACCAAGGACTAGGCTGTCTAAGCAGCTCAAGCCCTGCACAGCAACAGGAGGAATGGACTCAGGTGCTCTAAATACCTTCTTGTGTCCCTTTCTTCCCAAAATATGTGAAATCTGAGAATGGCCAACAAACAGTCTGTAGTCCCCCACAAAACTCCTAAACAGGTTACTTCACATGAAGCTATCCCAGGACAAACCCTCCTAACTGTGTAACAGCTCCCTGTTCCCTCCTGAAAGCCTTATTCTGACAGAGATAAGTGTATAGTTAGTGTTTTATTCAAACTATTTTTTAGTTCCCATGGTATGGTATCTCACAGGCTAAACTTTCCTCTTTGCATAATTATAGAAAGGAAGGGAAACTACATTCAGCCAAAAAGAAAAAAGTGCTTACAATTTCACCTTTTCCTTCTAGAAATCACAATAAAGTGAAGAATTGAATATAGTAATTACAGTTTATTTAAGTCCTTGAAACAAAACCCCACGAAACAAAACAAACAAACAAACAAACAAAAAAGGGCATTTCTTAATTTTTCTATTAAAATAAGTAATAATGAAATAGTTTGAGTGGAAACTGGAGCAACAAGTAATAGTCATTCTCATTCATTCTCCCCACAGTAAATCAGTTTTTATTACTGAGCAAAGTCAAGCCTGAGATTTTGCCTGCTTGTTCTTAGTCACCAAGGTGATATTGGAAAGTTATATGAGAATCTCATTCCTAGTTTTGATCCTAAGGAATGACTGAGTTATTTTGCTGAAAGCTTGAGTCAAGAAAAAAAAAAGAAGAAAAAAGAAGAAAATCAGCCTCTGGCAAAATAAGAAAAAAAAATAGGCGGACTAGAAAATGAAATACAAGGAATTAAAATTCAACAAAGACTCGACAATCTTAGCTAAAGATGTAGCCAGTAGCCACAGAGATGATGGAAAAATTTAGGTACCTGTGGATATATCTATATTTGATTAACATCCCTAAATCTTTTATTGAATTATTTTCATTAAAGTGTTAATGTAGACTACATTAAGAAATTGCTCAGATGATAAAAAAGAACTCTTCTTAGAAATTATTTGAGAAAATTAGAATTTTTTTAAAAGAGCAATATTTTCAAGTATAAATCTCTTTAATATGTATTAAAAAGTGTTTCTAAAAACTTACTTCAAAGCCAGTTGCATTTTATTTTAAAATAGCAAGAATTACCAACAGTACCAGATATTTTTCTTATGAAAAGACAGAGAAGTTAAAAAGGATAGAAGAATAGACAAAAGGAGAAGAGTATCTTTGTAGAGGCTGCTTTACAAAACCCTTTGTTTTCTCCTCAAAAATAGACTATAAGGGATTCAATTTTAAATAATGATTTCAAAGAAAATTGTGAAACAGAGGTAATGTGAGACTTAGACACTAAAGTATGCAGTGTGTTGTGGTGACAAAGATGATGAAGCTGAATGACATCAGACTTGCAGTTATCCAGTAACAGGCTTTTGTGTTTGCACAGCTTACGTGTGTGGTGGACTGAGGCAGAGAGGCTGTTACAGCAACTGACTTTCGGTGGGTTTATGAGAGAAGAGAGATTCCTCCCTTGAAACTCCCTCTTTGTCCCCGAATTATCAGAAAAAAATTGCATCATATGTGCCATTCTCCTCACAGTAATGTAATTTACCTAGAGTCCATCAGCAGGGAGCTCCTCATCTCAGTGGGAATGGGAGGTGAGCCCTAGGACTAACCCTACACAATCAGTGTGAAGATCACAGGGAGGTCCCTCAGCAGTGGGTCCCACTGCAATCCCATTCACAGGCTTGACGCTCAGACTGCAGGAACTGGCTCATCCAACTTCTATCAGTCTATTCAGAAAAGAAAATGTAAACACATCTCAGGAGTCATTTCAGCAAAGTGCCTTGATTGCTGCATTATCCTCTACAGTGACACTAAACAGATCTTTACTGGTCTGAGGGCTGGAGATACAGAAATTAAGTTTGGACAAGAGTGCTTCCATAAAAACCCCTTCTGCTATTTCACCAGTGTGTCATCTTACTGCTGAGTCTTCTTCTCCAGCAGTTCATTTGTGGTAAACTGAAGAGTTGGGGCCCAAGCTCTGGTCCAGAGGGTGAATTCATCTTTGTTACCTTTGGGGATCAATCCTGGCACTGTGCTAGCTCCTGAGCTGATTCTGGGCATTTGGCTGAGACCCTGTCACTTGTCACAGGCTAAATCTATGTAGGAACTTAGAGATATGTGGTTTTGTGGTAGCATTTGCAGCTTTTGATTCTATAAAACATTAATACAATAGTTTCACATATTCACAAATATTCCAAATATTCTAAATGACAAAATGCTAACAGTGATTACTGCTAGATTTTGGACATGATTTGGGCATATATGTCTTAAAAAATTTCCTAAGGCCATCTGCTGACAAAAAGGAATCCTAAAAGCAAACAAAAAGTAATTGTTGTGAGATTACATACTCTATCAAAAGGAGACAGGAATCAGAGTGTGTTCAGTGGTTAACTCATATGTATGTGTTATAACTGGCAAAAAAGGAGCAGGACAAATATTTTTTCATTGATGCAAAACATGAAGCAACACTACAGATTTATGTCATGAAATACTACTGAGATTTCTGAAAGCACATCAGCTCAGAGGAAGCAAATAAGAATAAGACATAGAATATTAAAATGCTAGATAAGATCTGATAACCTGGTAGCCTGAAATAAGATTTAGCAAATGAGATAGAAAATAACAACTATAATAAGCTAAAGGTCCTCCACCTCCTACAGAATGAGACTACTCTGAGAGCTACCTCCTTTAGAGCAAGTGAATGTTTTCACCTTCTGAACCCTGAAAAAACATATGTTCCTTAAAGATATTGCAAAGTCTATCTGCTGATAAAAATACCTCATTCTCTAAAAAGGGTTCTAAAAATTATTACCAATTCAGATAGAAAGCAAGATTAGCCACATGCATTGCCACGTGTACGAAGAGTTTCTTTATTTCTCCAAGGAAATGAAAACCAGATGAAGACATTGAGTTGTCTGATTCCTCATTAGCAGAAAGTGTTTTATGGCATAGAGGCTGCCACTGCTGCAGTAACGTCAAGAAAAGTGTCTCTTGTACCACAGCTGTGATGATGGTGTATTACAGAGAGACCATGAAGAAAAGATGATATAAGGAGTCTTTTACATTTCCAAATGAAAGCTCAATTATAACACAAAGAAATCAAAATGTGGAAACTCAGTCCTGCCAGTGCTCGTGTCTGATCCAACAACAACAGGGCCCAGTCCTGTTCAGTATCTATGTTGATGTTTTGGATAAAGGCATTAAGTGCCCCCTCAGTCAGTTTGCAAACAGCGTCAAGTTGGGTGGGTGTGTTGATCTGCTGGAGGGCAGGAAGGGTCTGCAGAAGGATCTGGACAGGCTGGATTGATGGGCTGAGGGCAACAGTGTGAGGATCCACACGGCAAAGTGCTGGGTCCTGCACTGGGGTCACAACAACCGCATGCAGTGCTACAGGCTTGGAGAATCATGGCTTAAGAGTTGCTCAGCACAAAGGGACCTGGGGGGGCTGGTTGACAACAGTCTGAACATGAGCCAGCGTGTGCCCAGGTGGCCAAGAAGGCCAGTGGCATCTTGGCCTGGATAAAGAAAAATATGACCAGCAGGACCAGGGCAGTGATTCCCTTGCTGTATTTGGCACTGGTGAGGCCACACCTCAAGTAGTGTGTCTAGTTCTGGGCCACTCACTTTAAAAAGGACACTGAGGTGCGGAAGTGTGTTCAGAGAAGGGCAACAAAACTGGTGAAGGGTCTAGAAAACATGTCTTATGAGAAGTGTCTGAGGGAACTGGGATTTTTAGTCTAGAGTAGACTGAGGAGACTCAGTTTAGATCTCGTTGCTCTCTACACTACCTGAAAGGAGGTTGCAGTGAGGTGGGCTTTGGTCTTTTCTGCCACATCTCAAGTGGAAGGATGAGAAGAGATGGCCTCACTTGACACCAGAGGAGGTTCAAATTAGATATTAGAATTTTTTTTCACTGAAAGAGAGGTTAGGCCTTGAAATAAGTCGCCCAGGGAGGTGGTGAAGTCACTGTGTCTGGAAGTGTTCAAGAGGCATCGGGATATGGAACTTGGGGATATGGTTTAGGGGTGATTTATGGTGGTGCTACATCAATGGTTGAACTGGATGATCTTGAAGGTCTATTCCAACCCTATGATAATCTTCCCTGGCCTCTCTCTAAATTGCTTATCCTCCCTAACCTTGATTTTGCACTTTTTTCAAAACATTAAGCTTCATAGTAAGGAAGCAGGGTGGTAAAATGTATCGGTTCCTCTTTGCTGACCTACGTATAGCCAAATGCTGTCTACATATAGCCAAATCAACACAAGAGAACTTTCTTAGAGGATATCCTTTCCATATTGAGTGGCTGCTGGAAGATGTCAGGTATCTTGGCAAACCACTGCCTGTAGCTTTTTCAGTCTTAATGAATACAGTGGGAATGGATAGATATTCCAATTAAATCTAAATATATCTGATGCCATTAATTAGGGAGAGAATCAACTGAAAGCTAACCTCAGCCCTCAGCCGAAAAATAAATCCAAAACCAAAAGCTCAGCAATTGCTTGTCCAGAACTCATTAATAAAAAATTATATGGAATAAAATCAAGGGAAATGTTGACCTTGAAATTACTGTCTTTGGCTCCTCTGACAAGCAGCTGCTGTTTTGTAACTTTTCCCATTCTACAGTATTTTTTCTCCTTGTTTCTGGCTACTGCTACTGGTCTTTGAAGGCCAAAGGTTCAAATGGCACATGCAGATGCAAACCATGCATCAGAAGAGTTGTGCTTATAAAAAGGCAAAGGTTGATGAATTTCACACAATGCATCCTCCTCATCTAGCTCTAAAAGTACCTCATTTGTTTAGTGATCATCTTGCCATGGACACTGCAGATGCACTTTTATATTTGTCTAGAATATGATTGCTCAGTCTCATCATTCTTAAAATCAATATAGAAACCTTTCCGTTTTTCTCTTCAGTAAAGAAAATCATATATATAGAAGATGAAAACAGAGAATTTTTCGAATGAAAACGTTGTGTTATAATTTCATTCTCTTGATTTTTTTTCATTTCCTTGACTTTCCTTTTTCCTCTCAATGTTGTACTTGGTGTGTAAGCAGTGTTTAGCTGTACTGTCCAGTGCAAAAAAGGACCTACTGTCCCTTGACACAGTACAGAGGTGCCTCAAGGTACACAGCTTCCTTCCCAAAATGACTTTTGGGTCCCTTATCCACATAGCAGCCCATTTTAGTGCCCAGCAATCATGGCCCTTCCTAAAATCGCTATCCAAATCTCAGAACATCCCATCACCACACTCTAACTATTAATCTTAACTGTTCAAGTGCCATGAGAGACTTTTTCAGCAAGACCCTTTTTCTGTACTCGGTGAGGCGGATATTTCCAGGCTTTCTCCTTTCTGAGGTCTGATGCTGGTGGATTTCATGAAGAGAGAGGAGGCATTAGATAGCTCCCTCAAACACTGTTCACAAGAGCAGAGTGTGGAATAAGCTAAACTGCTGGGCATTTTCGGGTTCCCGCATTTATATTGTAAAATTGATGTTGGCTGTCTCTCTTTCTTTTCTTTCAAAATACCTGTGGCAGTTGAGAGAAAAGGAAACACCCCTGTCTGCTTCTGTTATCATAATGGATGAAACTATCCAAGTCAGAGTGTTTTCCTGACGGCAGAGCTGACACTTGCAAAAAAGTTGTTAATTCTTTCATCATTGTGAAAGTCTTGGCCCTTTTCCCAGTTAAAAAAAAAATAAATAAAGTTATTAGCTGAGAAAACAATGGCCAATGGCAATTCTGTGATCCCTAGTTTCCAGAATCCTAAATAAACAATGACTGTTATGAGAAGAAATTACTTGTTCCACTGTCATAAGAAAACAGTCCAAACCTGAAATGGAAGAAAATGTTGATTAATTGATTGATTTCTGTGAGGGAAAGCAGTGGAGGCCATCCTCATTGTGTAAGAGCTTCAGAAAAAGACTGCAGTGAGAGGAGGCAACATGTAGAGTTCTTGCATATAAAATCCTCACATTATCATGTGATAGTGTTTGCATGATACGTTCTAATAAATTCCAGGTGACTCCATAGTAAAGTCCTTGTGCAGTTCCATGAGCTGCATCATTGTTCAACCACAACTTTCTTCTGCAGCCCTTGGTGACTTTCCTCCCTAAGGATAAAAAGATTAATAATCTGATAACTTGGCAAAGTGGCACAGGCTCTCCACCCTTTTTCAGAGCAGATCATTGCAGGATCATCTGGAGTAAGTCAGGAAGGCATGTTTTTCTTCACTCCGTACAAACATAAGTAGAAATACTCCCATCCTGGTATGCCTATAGTGCACTTAACTTTTAAATCAATGTACTTGGCAAGTATTTAAACTAAACATGAAATTTGTGCATGGAAGGCTCCTGAGGTGGGAGTGTGGCTGATGAGAGAAAAAAAAAGAATGTGCCGTTTGGACTGGCCCTCTGGGAATGGTGAGTGCCAAACCAGACCTAATCATCTGGAGAGGAATTGTAGTCAGTAGGATGACCCTTTCTCCCTGAGGTGCCCCTAGGAGGCTCTGCAAGAAGAAACACTTGTATGACTGCCATGGGAAAAGGGGAAGGATGGGTCCCAAAATAGAAAATCTTGCAGAATTCATCCATACAGGAAGGCAGTGCTCACTTTTCTGGGGTTTCTTTTCAGCACAGTATCAGAGGAGACCTCCATGTGTCATCATCTTCTTCTACTTCTTTTGCTTGTATATATACTTTCTCCCTACCAATTATTCTAAAGGCTACCAAACCCTCGTCTCAGAGAAAAAGGTGATAGTGCTGCATGATTCTCCATGAGTCCATCAATCCAAAAATAGATAGACAGTCCATTGCACAGTAATATTTGATCCAACTTTATTAATTAACCAGATCTTGTCACTATGGATTAAGATGCCTCTGATTTTAATCTACAGAGAGGTTTTTTTCTGTATTTATTTCACCCTTCTCTCTCTACTACTGAATTTAGATTAAATGGGACATAGTGAAACCAGTATCTATGTTACTTTGTTTATTATGGTGATGTTTTGCTTAAAGGTAAGTATTTTCTCTTTGAGAGTAAGTAAAAAAACTTATTCTCTCTTGGTGCAAAAAAAGGAGACATACAAAGAAAATTATTTTTCACAGTAAGTTGCATGATGTCATAATATGTTTTGTTATACACAATGAAATAAAATTTTAAGGTGTTAAAATTACCAAAAAATTATATTATGAGAGAAAATGGTCTTAATTGAAATGTCTACACAACTAAAATACTTTGCTTACATTTGAATTTTGTTGTTTGGCAAAAATGCTTTATTGCAAAGAAAAGAACCCCACTCCTTTCCACAATCCTTAGGATATGGTTCACTTTATGCTTTAATTAAGATCCTTAACATGTAAACACTTTCAAATGTTTTCTTTTTGAGAATTGCATATTTTTTTACTGAGACAACACTCATTTTAAAGGAGAGATTCCCAGTTAGATTCATGATAGTACAGAGGATGCATTACTCCCACCTTTATATTTTATCAGTCAGACTGAATTGCTCAGAATGCTTTGATGTTAAACAAATAATCTGTCCCTACTATTTGGAACATACCCTCTGAAACCATTTCGATTGATGTGATGCTGGGGATGTAATAGCCAGCTCTACTGGAACTTGTTCTATTTTAAGTAAGTTTAGGAAAATAATTTGCTTTCCTTCCTTACTGTATGGATTATGACCTGACTATATTTCTACTATATGAATTTAAATGACACAGTAAAGATGAACATGACTCTGAATTACAGGATACAGCACAGAAGCACTTGGCAGAGAGTCTTTGAAATATGTATAATTTCCTGTATAATTTCCTGCTTTTTTATGCTTGAAAACTGCAGTAGGCATAGTCTCCATATGCTACTCTGTTCCATATGCAGGGCATGATATATAATTCCAACTTCAATTTAGTAGTGTTCTGCTAATAAAGGATAATGAGATACCATAATACACCAATATAATTTATGAATAAGCATCAAATAAAGGTTTGCAAAAGAAGGGAAACAAACAAGTGAGCCGACAACAGCAGTAACAAAAATCCTCTTTCTACAACTTTGGCCTCCACAGTCTGCCCTTGAAATTAAATCAAAATCATGGAAAGAACTAATATTGGAACATTGTGAACCAGCTGTTTCTTACAGCTGACTAATTAGTCTGTATACCCAGCAAATCAAAAATATTTGTTACCGCTTAGGCGATGTAATCCGACAGAAATTTGCATGTCAGTAGAATAAACTTTGCCTGAATTAGTGGGGGCACCTCCTGCTTGAAGCAGCAGCTCTCTGCAAGGTGTGCTGGAAGGAAGAGAGGGCCAAGCCCACACCTGAGTTGCACCATTTCCCTCCCCATCACCATATAAGCTCTCCACTGTTGCTTTGTAGTGGTAGGAGCAAAGCCCCAAATGCCCTCTTGCTCCAATCTTTTTCTGATCTCTTAGTGATGAGAAATGAGGCTGGAA
This sequence comes from Daphoenositta chrysoptera, assembly GCA_013397915.1. Taxonomy (NCBI): domain Eukaryota; kingdom Metazoa; phylum Chordata; class Aves; order Passeriformes; genus Daphoenositta; species Daphoenositta chrysoptera. Next base: position 480,549 of record VZRO01008341.1, on the reverse strand, counting down.
AACAGGAAGGAGGAAAGGAATGCATGCTACGTGGAAGCTGCTACATGGAACTATCTTTCTGTAGCCCTGGCAACACACTTAATATTCTCCATATCGAAAAAATCTTTATTATCTGACGCAGGGCTCAAGTTAATCCCTGCCTGGAAACCCAAAAGTGACTGGAAAGGATTTGATGTTGTAGCTTTATCTGTGGCAGTGATGGTGTCCACGGCTAGCTACACCTTATACAGTGTACATCCTCCTTTTTTTCTTTCATGTATTTTCTTTCATATATTTTTTCTTTAATACACCAGAAAGTTACCCAATTGCCCATACTGGGATACTTATACCGTGGTTGGGATGGATCAGGGTGGCAGAAAGTCGGGCTGAAATTGCAGCAGTGATTCAAAATAGCTGAGTTTTGAGTATCTCTGGTGATACATTGTAATGAAGGGGTTGTGTGAGGTTGTATCCAGACCAAGAGAGAGGCCCAGCCACAGGACTCTCATCCCAGTGTCCTGACAGGTGAAAAGTCTGAACAGGTGTCTTGGGGTGACTTTATGGTGTGTATCCCCTATCACCACTCTATGCCCAGAAGGTGAATTCTGTGCCTTTAAG
>VZRO01008341.1:452363-479650 GCA_013397915.1 Daphoenositta chrysoptera | reverse complement strand
GGTGGTACCCTGCCTTTCCCTTGGAGGATATTCTCCTTTAAATTTGGCCAAAACCAGCACAACAGGTCTGAACTCAGAGTGAACATGCTGAAGCCCTTGGACCTATATGACTTTCTGGGGAGCTGGAGGTGAGGAAGGGAAATGGAGGGGTTCCTGGGTCTAGATTCCTTGTGCGCTTGGGATCTGATTGCGATTCTCTCTGAGACTTGTGTAGTGGAACACAAATCTTGTCCCCCAGGACTCAATGCTGGTTGGTAACCTCTGGGGCTAGTATTGCTTTTTGTTCTACGTTTTGTACAGACCCTGTCCAAATGGGGTTCCAGTAACTCGCTGAGAGTTCAAAATATATGTGAAATGCAAATTAGTAACAATTGTAGTACTCATTTCTTGGGGCAATTTGAGAAGGAAGGTGATGATTCTGAAGTAGATCTTCAATCTTGACCATTCCAATGTTAAGACTGATAAGGGATAAGGTAACTGATTGCTCCTTCCAAACAGGGCAGAGAACAGTGGGGAGCCACTTTAAAGCCAGTTGAAATGCAGTCAAATAACAGTAAGAAAAGATGGGTTTGCCAAGAAAACTATGGGAATGGGTAAACGACTCCAAACGTTTGTGTGACAGATCTTATAATTAATGTCCTTGGCTGCACTGAAGATGAAGCTAAGAGGGGATTTCGGACTACCATTGTTTCATGAAACCTTTATGTCTACATAAGTGTGTGTTATCAGTGACCTCAGTAAGGACCAGACTGCTGAGTTGCCTTCATTGTGCAGCTGAGTCATGTCATTCTCTCTTTTGGCCTTCCCAGGGTGGGATCCAAGATACAGTGCAAAGAGTCCACCAGCAACTGTCCCTCTGTTGTGGAAGTTTCATTAAATCAANACCAGCAACTGTCCCTCTGTTGTGCCATTAAATCAGAGTAATACTGATAGAAAAGGTTAACTATAGAAAACAGTCATGTTTAAATCTAGTTGTTCTCTCACTGAGAAAAAATGTTTCAGGAAAGATTATCAAATGCAGCCTATTAGGACAGAAGAAGAGTGACCAGAAAACAAATCTCTTCCCAAGATCGTCTTTAGGTTCCCTGCTATGTAGTTCTAGTTCTGTTAAACTGCATGCTATCTTGCTGAGGAATTTCTACTATGCTTTTGTTCATAAAAGTAGCATAAAAGAGAAGAAAAACTCCCTCTTCAAATCTCATTTTTAGCCCTACTGAGAATTCTCAAGCTGCACAGGAATCACAGTTCTTCTCAACTGGAAGTTATCCATGGTAATTTGGCAAAAAGTTTTTGTGAGTTTGTATACTACATTAAGAGAACTAAACAGCTGAAACATGGTGAGAAGAGCTTCATGCCTTTAAATGGTGAACAATGGTCAGCAGTAAAGAGAAAATAAATCCAAAAGTATGACAGCATTAAAAGAAAGTAATAGAGCAAATACTATTATGTGACGGACTAAAGTGGCATAATTTTTAGTAAAGGCAGCATAGCCTTCATCTACACAAAATTCAGCCAAACATTAAAACAGTAGAAAACATTTCAAGAGTTGTTACAGCAGTGGTTAAATGGATCCTTTATAACACAACAGGATACAATCTGGTATCTAAAGAATAACATTTTAGAAGTCATAAAAATTTGTGCATCCTAATTTCAGAAGCAATGCTGGTGCAAATGTGTCTATATAGGTACAGCTAGCTCCTTTAAGCACTTCAGAGACAAGAACATTTTGCTTCTGCTGTTGCAACATGATGTGAATTTTTTATCAAAATGCCACTGCATGACAAGATGCTGTTTTGTTAAAATTCTTTTAATAATTTCAAAATATTTGATTCAGTGAATACTGAGTCTAAGTGAAAATCCTAGAAAATAGTAAATGGGTTTGGTCAGACTCTCAGATTGTAAGATGGAGTCTTTACCCAGGTGAGTTGATCTCTTTGAGGTCTCTTAGCTGAAGACCTCCAAAAAGCAAGTTTCTTTAGATCTGCCTGCTCCATTCAGCAACAAGCACTTAAGAACTCTTTAGAGTAAACCTGCAGAATTTATATTCCATATTATGTCTATATTCCCTGCTTCCCCTTTTCAGATGATCACGGATTATTAAGTAATGTGTAGAAAAGAGGATTTGAACATAATTTTACTATGGAAAATCAGAAGTTATTATTATTGTGTGCCAGAGCTAGTGCTCCTAGAGATTTTTTTCACCTCCACATTTGTGCCTCTGCAATGGTGATGGTGGGTTCTCTAGAACACAGCTATGAATCAGGGGTGGGATGGACCTTGAGCATTCAATCTCACAAACTGACAGCTTTAAAAATAAGATTCCAACCTTGGATTAGGCCTAGGAGGGCCATGGCTGGAGAAAACCGAGTGAAGCAGCATTAACACCTCTGAACAGTCTGTACATCTGCAGAGCACTTGTTTCTTTTGCTGTTCAGTATATTCACTGAATTATAGAAGTGGAGGAAGACAAGAGATCTGATGAGATCTTTCACTCCAAGTGTCATTTCTTCCTATCCTGGCTTCACAATACAGCAACTAGAGAAGACTTCACACAGTATGCACCCAGGATCAGGGCAGGCTCCAAGAGTCAGCAAGAGAAAAATGCAGCAGAGGTGATACTTTCCACTTCCCAGCTCCTGTCTGAGCTGCTGACTCAGAATAAGGTATGAAACTGGTACCTTATGCAGAAACACAGTGCCTTCAAAGAGGTGGCCAGCATCTATTCACCTCTCTGCAATAAGGACTCCTGGCTTCCTCTGAATTTCTGTCAGCTCAACTGGCCTGTAATGTGGGAAATAAAAATGCAGGCTGGCAAAGACCCCCTGAAAGCCTGACCTCTTCTGACAATGTCCATCCTGTGACTGGACTTTAAATAGGCCATCTGGAAATACTTTTCTCTTAACTTTTCTTTAAAATGACCTACTTAAGAGGTTCCATTGTACCTTGGCACCATCTATTGTAGTGCGTCCCTACCGTGAGAACATTTTCCCTAATATTTAACCCAGATCTCTTTTGTCACAGGTTAAGATGTTTTCTAGTTGTGCTGTCCCTCAGACACAGTGAACAACTGATCACTGTCTTGCTTTTAAATTCTTTATACAAATTAGGAGAAACCCTTAAGTCTTCTCTATGATAAGCAAAATCAAATATTTCAGTCTTTTCCTAATGGTCATGCTGTCTTAGAGTATTACTATTTTTTCTACTAAACTCACTGCAATTCATCTACCATACTTCATTAAGTGGTTTTTTTTCAAAAAAATAAATAGTGTATAAATATGGCCCAATGAGAATGTCAATTACACAGAGGAGTCCTGTTTTGGTGTAAGTTTGACTCTGTGTTTTGTTGGGTATCAGGGAAAGACTGGGTGTGAATATGAGAGACCATATTTTGTCATTTTTCTTAGATGTAAAAAGTCAAACATGGTGGGGAAATTTTGGGGAAAATCATTATCTTTCTTTGAAAGTCTAGGAGCATTTGGATTTTAGCAATGAATTTACAAGAATCTCAGCTCTGAAGCTTGCCCTTGTTAAATTATATTCAATGTCACAACTGTTTACGTAAGCAAGAATGATTAGTACATCTGTAATCACTTCTACTGGCAGCCTATGAAAGAGCTGAATGCTTCAACTTTAGCCCTTTAATCTAAAGTAAAGAATAAGTCAAAGTTATGTAATCTAAACTATAAATATTAAAGAGAAAATTACAAATTAAAGTTAGGTACTAATAGGTCTCTAGGAATAATAATAATAATTTTTTAAATTACATCATTCTAATTTTAAGCAAAGTTATTAACTAAGATCTGGGTTTGCAGAATCTTCATTAGAACATCATCTCTTTTTTTCAGCATGTGTTTGTATTATAAATACTAAACAAATATTGACTGAGGGGAATAGCAGTAAAATTTTTACAGCAGTGAAAATGGTTCCTGGGACTAGCACACAGAGCATGTAAATAAAAGGAATACACCATCAAGGGACTAATTTCTCCTCATGGCAACTTTTTCTTTATTTCGGGAATCATGCCCTTCATGCCTTGCAAAATTCTGTTTCATAATTGCTTCTAAAATATGAAGAGTTTTCAAGGTACTCTGCCAGTCACTTCTTTCACAGTTATTTTTCATGAGAAATAGCATCCAACTTGATTTCCAGGATTAGCCACAATTTGATTCACTTTCATATGACCCACAGTCTGTTGTGCCTTAATAATATTATTTTAGAGGATGCTTTAGGGTTTTTTTTTTATATTCTGAGGGCCTGATCATCTGCAGGTGTTTTTTTTTTTTCTGAAGAAATTAAGTGTATATAGTTATTTTTAATGTGGAAGAGGTTTTATGCATGTTTTTGGCAAAACCATTAATACTGTAATGATTCGTTTCCTTGCAATATCTATTTGCTAGAGAAATTTAAATTAATAATATCTATGTTGTGTGTCTTTAGAACAGCTCATCTTTTCTGATTTATATCATTGACTATGTAAATGTTCTTCAAACCTACAACATTGTTTCTAAAGATTTCCTATGATGAAGTGTTCCAACCTCAATCCTTTTTTGTTTCATTACAGATCTCTATTACAAAAAATGTCCTAGTTCTTGATGATGAATACTGTACCTCTATTTTGTGAACCCCCTTCATTTTAAGATTATAAACAAATAGCTCTCCAAAACAGACAATATGGGCCAAGTTTTTCCTTTAGGGGATTATTTTAGACAGCTGCACAGCAAATAAGCAGTGTGAGGCTTATTTACACACAGTCACTGAAGCATTCATTCCACTGATTTATAGGACAGCGAAAGGTCTTTGAGACACAGACCCAGCAATTTTGAGCTGAAGTTAAAGAGAGGATTTTGTATCCTGCTCACCCCACAGCCCCAAAGGTATTTAAAAAATCAATTGAAGGATTTGTTGCCAGAACAGATATATACAGTACAGCCCTACATCCTGGCTAATATTGATCTCAGATGCTGAGTCTCCATTTTTCATACCATAATGAAAATATGTATTTGCTAAGGTCTTAATAATATAGTATTGTAACATTGTTTCTGTAAAACATAAAAAAGTAGAACATATAAATTTGTTTTTGACTAAAATATAAGGCAATGCCATGACTAACTTCACCAGAGAGTTTTGATAGTTAAATGGGCTAATTATTAATGTGCTTATTCAGGGAGACCAAAGTGTGGCATAAGTTTCATAACCATTGAACATATCCTGATTCCATTGACATATTTTATTGATATTCAGCATTTCTTAATTTCATCTACCTAAATCTTAAAAAATTACAATCTGCATATGTGATTTAATTATGCAAGCTCTTATATGTAGGTATTTCCAGGAATATTCTAGGTCTTATAGTAAGATGAAATCTCCAGACTGTAGAGATGCTTATTTGTCTTTACTGTCTGTGGGGGAAGGAAAGGATTAGTTTAGATGAAGCTATATGTTAAAAATTGGTTAGTGTTACCTCCTCCCATCCCCCATATCAGTGTAAGTAACTAAAAATGAAGGTATTTAAAATCAGTGCCCATTAAAATTTTGAGATTTGCGAAACTTTACAGAAAAGGGCAGGAGAAAACAAACTAACCTTTGATTTTCAGTTTGCACAAAAACCTGACATAAATCAAACTGCAGTCTAAGAAGTTATCAAATTAAATGGTAACTTCATGGAATTTATTTTTATTTAGCATCCAGACGTTTAAAATGTGTCTCTAACAGAAGGAGAATAGCAAGAAGACTTGGTATTATATGGTGATACTAGGATTGCAAATGTCAGTGATATTGTTGGAATATCATTATTTCTGAGTTTCAAAACAATATGTTTTGAATTGGAAAAAGTTCAAAAGAATGCCAAATAAATCTCATTTATTTGAATTCTGGAAAACGTCCTTGTATTGACACACTCATGAATTTGGGCCTATTTAGCCTAAGCAAAGCAAAGGTTTGGGAGTAGAGTGTAATCAGAATTGAGGATCTGGAGTTTTGAAATTAAGTGATCTGAATAACAGACATCCTTTAGAATTTGAAATCAATAATGTGACTGTTTACTTTTGAAAATGTCTTTTGTCATTATTGTTGTTGAAAATGAATTCTAAGGATTAAAAATCATTCACATAGTTATCTAATAATGTGTATGAAATTTTATGAGTCAAGTTAAAGAATTTTAAAAATGATTCACACACAGATGAGATAATTGTCTTTATATCTTTGCTCCGCTATTCAGAAAATGCAAGCCTGTTGAAAGTCACAAGCAGTTTGTGTTGGTGCACTAGAAATGCTATTATAAATGCAACTAAAATGAAAAATACAGAAATGTCTCCTAAACTGACTATGGGATGTCTTTGGGAGGAATATTCTCTCAATTTCCAAATCTCTCAGTTCAGATGCATCACTGGAATCAGGTACCATTATGGTAAATGGTATGTTTTCTCTTGATTTATTAGTCAAAGGCAGAAAAAAAAAAGAAGATTAAATTGTCTTCTAAAGGCTAAAGAAGCATGCTTATCTTAGAAGGGGAAAACCCAAAAAACCCTATCATATTTATTAGCATAGATTCTTTCAATATTCTTCATACCACATACTTTCCAACATCTCATATCACCACTATCAAATAAGCTATCAGATAAAAATACTTTAGGAAATTTAAAGACTGCTTGGGTAAGAGGTGATAAAGGAGCAAGGTATCCCTAAATAGACTGATTTTTAAGACTCACATCTGACATATCAACACTGCTATTTATCATTAATGTAGATCAGGTTCAAATGCATAAATTAAGTTGATGAGTAGTCAGCTGTGGTGATTTTAGTTTTTCAAAATAAGGTCCTTGAGAGTTTAAGTCCAAACACCAGAGCTTTGAAGAATTTAATTCAAACAATTGAAATATTCTATACCATTAAAACTCACTTTTACCACATTGAAAAATTGTATTATTTAGCTGTCCTTTTCTCTACTCTAAGGAAAATTCTTTATTTTCCTTTGAAAAATGATTGAAATGTACTTTGACATTATTCTGAGAGAAATTAAATTACTTTAATTAAATAACTGAGTACATTTTTCTTTCTACCTCTCTGTACTCTCTTCATACCACTTTTCATCCTCTTGAGTTAAATCAGCTACCTATGGCTAGTCAAATTAAATGAGCAATGTAGTAGAAGATATAGAAACATAAATTACAGTGTTTTCCAGACGTATGTTTACACACATATGTAACAGTCTCAGTATGGACAGTGGTGTATGGTCAGCTACTGCAGTTATTTCTCCAAAGAATCCTAATTCAGTAGTTGCTCACAGAGGGTGTGAAGACTCAGTTCCAAACAAAGTCCAAACCAGAGAATAAGAAAAGAAAGAGCAACTATTGATCAAATTTACAGATNGGGGGGCGGGGCATGTAGAAAGCAAAGGAGGGTCATTGTTGCAGAAAGATCTGGATTATTTGTTTGTCTGTATATAATTTAATGTAGTTGAACATGAAGCCATCATTGTCTGTTCTGAAAAGTGTTTTGACCTGCAAAGGACTTTCAAGGGGATTTGCCTGATATAGCAGATGTCCAGCTGATTGTAACCCTCTGATCTGATTCTGTTCCTTGGTCAACTAAACAGCAAAATATCAAGAAAAGGAGACATTTCATTTTATCACTATATTTAGCAAAGTGAAGCCACTCCTGATTTACTGTAATCAGAACAAGTGGAAGAAAGCTGTAATACACACTTCAGCAGACATTTTCACACCTCAAGCTACAGAAATACAAATATTTTTAAATGTGCCATGATATCCTCATTTGAATGAATGAAAACTTAATAAAATTTCAGCACATTTTATTTTTGATAATAAAGCTTCATTCTGGGATTTTTTTTGCATGGAGTGTTTCATATCTCCACAGTTGTATATAATATAAGGTGCTAACCCTGGTGTTCAGTGACAGGACCTATGGGAATGGTTCAAAACTGCATCAGGCAAGCTTCAGACTTAATATTATGGAACATTTCTTTATCAAAATGGTGGTCAAACACTGGAACAGTCTTCCTAGAGAGGTGTTTGGCACCCCAAGCCTGGAAGTATTTAAGAGATATTTGGACAATGCCTTTAGCAATAACATGAATTAACTCTTGGTAGACCTGAAGTGATCAGAAAAATGGTCTAGATGAACACTGTAAGTTCTTTCCAAATGGAACTATTCTATTCTATTATAATCAACTAGTTCCTATATTCTCTTAGGAAACAATTTCTTCCTGCTGTTTTAATTATTACATTATTCATATCAATAACAATATACAGACACTACACTGTGCAAAAGAAAATAGCACACATCTTTTTGCTAACTTTATCCATCTATTAAAAATAAACTTTTTTTTGCTTTATAATCACAAACTTAAGAAAATATTGTGTTTTTTATTCATAAACTAAAATATCAATGCTAGCAAAACCACTTAAACAGTTTATGCAAATACAATTCTAAAAACCATTCCTTGATGGTATCTATACTATTTAATGCTTTTAAAAGCATATAAAAAGCTGAAAAAAAGTTTATGTTGCTGTGTCTTGAGGCATCTTATGACATTGTAGAATCATAAAGTCATTCAAACTAGAAGGGACCTCAGGCGGTCCCTGGTCCAACCTCCTGCTCACAGCAGGGCCAGCTATTGGGTCAGAACAGGTTGGTCCAGTTGGGGCTTAAAAGCCCTCAAGTTCAGAGACTGCACCATGTGGGCAGCCTGTGCCACTGTCTGACTGTCCTCGTGGGAACAATCTTCTCCATCCAGCCCAAACTGAGTTTTGAAATTTGAAAACTCTTTGTCCCCTGTCCTGCTGCTGTGTACTGCTCTAGACTGCCTGGCTCCTTCTCCTTGACACTTTCTTGAAGTTTTGGTTCAACCCAAGGCACTGGGTGTTGTATTGCAATAAAACATTATTGTGTTTTGCACATTAAAAAAATAGCCACTTTTCTTGAATACGAGAAAGCCCTTCCATCAGCAACAATTTTAGCATCATATTCACTGATTTTCATTACAGATTTTGGTGGCACCTACCCATAATATCTATAAACAGTCATGTCAATTTAACACAAAACAGCTTCATAGCTAAACATTGGCAGAGCTATCTGCATAGTTTAACAAAGGGAAAGTTATGGCATGACCTGATAACAGGAGGACAAAATATGGATGTCTTCTTCGATCCAGCAGAGCACAACGAAAGCCCAGGGCTGAATGTTGAAACCATGCTAATTCATGCCAGAAATAAGGTGTAAACTTTTAACACTGGAGATAAATAATGTTTCAAATAACCTGCCTTAGGTCATGGCATATTCTTCTGGAAATATTAAACAAGACTGAATGCTTTCTCCCTTAAAATATAGTCACTTCAAACAGGAATTAAATCACGAGAATCCTGTGGCTTGTGTTAAGCAGCAGGTCAGACTGGATGATCACAATAGTTCCTTCTGGCCTTAACATCTATGAATCTAAATGGAACATAGCACCAGGAGAACTCAAATCCCCTCACAGATTTAATAAAAGCCAAGAGCACATGACTGACCCAGAGGCAATTTTGAGAGCTGCTAGCATGACCGGCTGCTGATAATGTAGGGCTCTGCCAAGTGGCCAGACACTGGCACTGATAGGACATATTTCACAACCTGACATCTGGGATTTCAGGTAGCTGTGTGCATCACATGCAGCTCTAGCTAACAACTAGAGAAGACAAGGAAAGCTTTAAGTCTCTAGGATACTGATTCTTTTAAAGAAATAAATAGAAGAAAATTCAGCTTGCTTGAATTTTATCTCTTCCCAAATTAAATAAAATGATTAATTAATTGAGAATTGCAGCATTCTTTTTTTTTTTTTTTAACTTATTGTCATGGTTTAATCCCACCCATCAACTAAGCCCTATGCAGCCATTTACTCACTCCCCTGCGTGGGATAGGGAGAGAATCAGAAGAGTAAAAGTGAACACACTTACAGCAGCATACTTCTAAATAAATATCTAGTACTTTTGAAATACTTAACAAATATATTCATATTCTAACACTGGTATTTATCTTGAATTTTTAGCTGAAAATCTTATTAATAACTCTGCAGCAAAAACCATAGAGGAAGAAGACGCAGCTATAGCTGCTAGAGTGTCTGAGCCTGGAATTTTCATTTCCATGTCTCTGTACACAATGCATGAGTCAATTTTATTGCTTAATAGTNTTTGGTTTAATTTTTTTTTTTAATTTTTTTTTTTTTTTTTTTTTTTTTTTTTTACCAGCTCTATTCGTTTCTTGCATGCTGGAAACTTCAATAATTTTCACAGATTTCTCTCTCATTTACAATGAGATTAACTCCCAGAAACACAGGATGAGACTGATTTCATCTAAATTTAAAAGTACCCAGCACAAAGTCTGGTTTTTGGTTTAGTCATCCCAGGCTCCCTCAGAAATCAGAGACATTAGCACTTTTGAAATGTAAGTTGTCTTATCTACTGTAGATGTATATTTGACGATGAGAATAATTTTTTGATTAGTACTTTTCAGTCTGGAAAACTGACAACAGGGAGAAAGGATGTGAAGTGCTAAAGGACTACAAAATCATGAATGGCCTGTAAAAAGGTCAAATGAGATCAGTTGTTTAAAAAAAAAAAAATTAAAAATAGAAGACATTAAACAAACATGACTGTAGCTTCATTAAATCAACAGCACTGAAAAGAAAGAAAAGGAAGCGGAATGAAAAAAAGATCTGTGGGACTCCATGCCAAAGGACTGTGTGGCTGCTTAAAGAGTGTATGGATGTTAAAGAAAGATTGTACAAGTGGATGTAAAATAAATAATTTGCAAATAGCTAAAATCTCAAAATTGCATGCACAGGATGAAAACCCTTTGAGTTGAAATAGCTAGAGACCAGAAAAGCAATCAAGAAAAGGACCATGTATATGCTTACTCTTCCCTGAGGTAGGTTCACAACTGGTCAGCCTGAATATGGTTCTGTTATACATTGAGTATAATGGATGGAGTGGAGACAGTTTGAGGAGAAAGCTAAAATCTACACTGCAGATGACTGTATTTGACCAGATGAAATCCACAGAGTGATTTTGCAAACAAAATCAGCTCAGGTTTAAAATAGGTTATATGTGGGAGAAAAAGGAAAATCGGCCAATAAGTTGCTGGATTTAGCATTTTTGTAGGCAAACCAACTTCCCACAACAGTTCTGCTTGTACCTAGTTTCTGCAGTCCATTAATATAATAATAGGGCTATTGGCCTTTCAAATAATACTTTTCTAGTTCTTGAATTCTGAAAATGGATGGGGTTTTCCCCCACAGGTTAAAAAGGACTGCTGAGGGTTAGCCAGGGCTGGCAGCTAAACCACAGCAGGATGAGGAGACAATCAGAAGGGCAAAAGTGAGAAAAATTGTTTACATAGCCCACCAGAGGGACCTGATTTTCTGTTATTTGCAAAAGGACATTCAGCAGAATAGACACCTCAATTTCAACTTAAACTAGATTAATTTCAGCTTCATTTCTGTCCTTTTCAGTAAGGGTTAAAATTATTTTGTGTTAAATATTTTGGAGGATAGTGGGGTGTATGTCCATACACATCCATGCAGAACAGAGAAAATAAGGTTCATTTCTACCATCTTCCTGTCAAGATATGGCTCTCCTCCACACTATTATTAGATTTTACAAAAATATAGTATGTTCATCTATGAACTTAAAAGAGCATCTCAGCAGATTATTTCAATTACTATAAACATTGACTGTCTTTTTGAGATACCTAATATTGCACACATAAAAACCTACATGTTGTCCCCCCTTTTCTCTGACTCCAGGATGTCTACCTGACTCGTGTCAGATCTTGTAACCCAGCTTGACACATACATATCATCATGTTCTCTTTGGCCTTAACCAACTACTCTAATGAAAGCCCTGGCAAGAAGCAATATAGCCTTTGAGAGTAGAAAGAGAAAACAGTGTTCAAAGGGCTCTGCAGAATTCAGGGCTCTCCCCATGGTCCATTCTCACAATGTTTCCTTGATTTCCTGATGTACCAGAGGAAGAAATCTGAGCAGTGTCAGCAGCCATGGGCTGCTGCATACTTTGCTTCCTTTTACCTTTCCTCTCTGAAACTGGTGTCAGATATATAATGAAGCTCAATACAGTCTGCAGGATCCAGGATAATGTATCCTATATTTATGCTGTGGTGATGCGGTCAATATCAGCCAAGATAAAAGATACGTTATAAATATAATGCATGCGATTTTTGAACAGCTGAATTACAGTTTCCTTAAATCAAAAATTCAAATGAAGCTAAAATGTGTAGCAAAATTACTCAGAACAGATCTTTTGAATTGATCGAGTTGAATTTTTCATTCCGGAGATTTGATACATTTAACCACAGAAAAGCTTAAAGCAAGTGACAAAAACAATCCTCCAGACTTCCATATGTTTTTAAACCAAATGTGAAATTTAAAAAAAACACTTTTATAGTATATTTTGAAGGATAGATGACTGTACCTACTGTAACAAGTCTCAGTGTGTTTCAAAAATGTTCAGCATCACAGAACATAAAGAAGTAAATAGATCTTCAGCTAAAAGCAGAGGAGGGAGGTATTTAAGGTATTGACTTTAGGTATGAAGAAGAAATTCTTCTTCGACATTTTAGATTGAAATGGATATAGAACCTTTTTTTTTTTTCATAAAATGTCTGCATTTCTCAAGCAGTTTTATGGAACACATGAGATGATCTTTAGAAAATTATGGTATGCTGTAGACTACATGGAAAGATATTCTGCTGTAACAAATATAACAACCTTGTGAATAGAGATGATGGAAAATATCCTTTAGTGGTTTTTAGTGACAACCAATGCAATTTAGGGTTTTTCTGTATCTCACTATTGTTCGTGCAGTTTGAGTGCAAGATGATAAAGAAGCTAACATAAGGATTTATGAGGAAATAACAGTGCTGATTTTTCGGATGACATTACCTGTCTCAGCTCTGTGTATTGATGGTAAACAAAAGACTCATCAAAGAGCGAGCAAATCAAAACAAAAGAGTTTGGTGGTTTCATCAATGAAAGGAAGACAAAAAATATGGTTATTAACGTCCCAAAAGGAGCATAACTTCAGAAAGAGAAATATTAAAAGAAATAAGTCTGTTTCCCTATCAAGATTGGAGCCTTGCAATGAAAATGAAGCTGAGGTAGAAATCCAGCAATGATGACCAAATGCTTCTACTTGCTTTTGTAACCTTGAAAAGATTTGGGAAAATAGCATGATTAGCATTGTCCCAAAAATGATTTTTGAAAACTGTCATCTTTATGAAATAAAGATGTCATAAAGATTTTCAGTTCTTTTTAGGAAAAATTATTAATTAATTCAGATGCTTTGAATGAAGGAGTTTATGAAAACTTATTCAGAAGATCATTATACTGTAATTTCTTTGGTAAGAAACCAAAGTCATTAATCAACCATGAGGGAAGAATGAAGACCAATATATTCAGGATAAGCTTTAAGAGTAATATCAAGATGACCTTTATGTCAAGCGGTAACATGAACACCATTCAGAAGCAGAAGATGAGTGAGAGCTAAGAAAACATAAGAAACAATAGGAAAAGAAGCCCAGTCCATCAACATGACACTAAAAACCTGACGACCATCATAAAAATAACGAAATAACTTGCAGAAACCAGGGTCCAGCCAATGAACAAGATTGTGCAGAAAAATAGACAAAGAAAAGAGAAAAATACTTTTCTTCACCACAGATATTATAAAAGGTTCCAGCTCTTCAAGGAGCACTAAATAATCCTTTAAAGTTTTATGATTATTTTCTTACTATTCACAGTTCAACTGTGCCTGTAGTCCTTCTCCAGAATGTTGATTTTGCTTAAGAAATACTAATAAGCAAATTAGTTTTTTAAAAGCCAACTGTGACACAAGACACTGTGAGGGGACACAAGAGATTCCTTCATGACCCCCTACCACTCAGGTTTAAGAAGCAGTGCAAAGTGTAATGAAGAGATGTTCTGAGTCAGCTTTTCCTTATTTCCCTTAGGGACTTCGATCCAGTAGCAAAAATAGTCTGCCTGCTAACATCTTGGAGCACAGAAAAAGGATCTTACCAGCAAAACCACATCAGAACAAGAGTCCATTTTGAAGGATATTTTTTTTGAAGGATACTCGTATTGAAGGATACTCTTTCTGTTACAAAATGTGTAATTTTTTTGTCCCACAGTTTTCTAATAAATATATTCAAAATATTGTCCAAAGCTGATGTTTTACTATTTTGTATTTGATTTTAATTTCAAGTAATGTATTCAATATTCTGTGTTTGCTCAACATCAATATTTGAATAGTCATTCAGAAATACATGCTAAAGCCATGGCCAATCAAGCCTGGCTGATGTTATACATCTATTTAAACCTGACCTTCAGCTGCTCTCTCTGATCAACCTGTGTCTTCACTGTTCTTCAACTAATGGATTTTTAGCACCACATGTGAAGTGTGGAATGTGTATCAGCATTCTCTCTAGAAGACAGAAGGAAAATATCTGACTAAAAATGCCTAAATGGATTCAGCTGTACAAACACAATCTATTCATTTGCACAGGGGAAACTGAATGACAGAGCTAAGTTTAAATATGGCAGACTGCCAACTTAATTGAAACTAATAAATACACTTACAAAGGGCAGCAGACATCCAGTTTATTGTCTGAGGTTTTTTTGTTCCTGTAAATTCTGCTCAGTGAAAGCTGGTTAAATCTTTATGTTTGACTAGAAAGAGTCCCTTTCTCCAGACTTTATTTTTATTGAACTTCTTTATATTTGCCACAAGTGTTTTGGATGTTCCTTTAAAGCCCTCAAACAGATACAGAAAAATACATTGAGTTTGAGGAGGAAGGAAATTCATTGTAAGATCGCTACATCTCCCTTCAGTACCTTTGAAAGTAAGAGTATGGATTTCCACAAAAAAACATTCACATGATGTCACGTCTTCTTTTCAACTTAATAGAAACATATCAGTGTAATATGATATAATGTTATACCAAGTAGAGGTACATTTATACTGCATTAGCTTTCAGCTAACTGTGAAACACTGTGGGGGAATCTCTACTCTCTACATAGACATTAATGCATTTCTTTTTCCCATGAATCTCTCTTCCTGCCTGCTGCCCATCTATTATCACTACAGTTTAATTTTAAAACTTTCTAGGAAATGTTTTATGTTTAAAAAAAATCTTCCACAGTTTAGTAGCAAAATTCTTGTGTGCATTACATGAATGATTGGTGGCTTGCAATGTTAGGCTACTGGAAATGGGAACTTGGCCTCAATTTCTGGGCAACAAGTAAACACAAAGGCAAGTGGACATAGGCATCTAATGGTTAACTGCTACTGGTAGTTGAAACAAGTCTGCTTTAAATGTGATGTGATGTGATGTGTTTGGGGTCCTCTGTGAAATTCATAGTCCTTAATTCTGACTACTGCTAAAATCTTTGAGGGCTTTTATGTCTCTTTTGGCATGCATTACCTTGAATTCACTTTCTTGACTTTTACGGGTCAAAGTGCATGCCAAACCTTTCATTCAAAAGTATATGTTTAATGGGATTTGCAGTCATGCAAAAGTCTCATGAAAATTAATAATAGGAACCAAATACCTTAAAATCAAGGCACACAGAATTCAAGCCTATTAACATACTGATAGCAGATACTGAAAATCCTGGTATATAAATAACAGAGTTTAAGGACAAAGGGGCCTATTATACAATCTATTCTGATCTCCTACATTGAGCAGACTATAACTTTTCACCCAGTAATTTTCTGATCTCTGGATGAGCTACTGCTCTTCTTCTAAACAGACAAACAGCTTTCGTTTAAACTTTAGTGGCAGATCCTCTGTCTGAACTCCTTGTAGTAGTTCTAGTAATCACACTGATTGTTTCACAGATGTTGATTTCTGGCCTGAACTTACCTGGTGCTCTCTGTCAGCCTTTGGATGTCAGTACACGTTTGCTTTGTCAGATAGCTCTTTGCACAGTAGTAGTGTCATCATTTCATGACTACTAACTCTCTTCTTTGATAAATTAAATTAAATGAAGAGAGATGTTTCGTCCTACAAAAATTTACAAAAAAGTGGGATTTTTTTCTACATTTGTTCTGACCTCCTTTAATAGGGACAATTGAAGCATTGATTTAATCAGTTTATGTGGCACAGAAATTGGCCTAGTAACTCTACATAACATTCTCCTTCTATGCCAGCAATTACCTCAGCCACAACTGGGGAAAGTGCATACCAGGCCAGTATGACCTATATTCCTGGTTACTAGGCATATGGGCTTATATTTGGCTTAAAATGAGAAAAGCACATCAAGGGGCTTTTAGGAACCAATTTTTACACATGATTATTCCTTTTCTCTCAACCAGTTACATTCATCTGCACATTTCATTACAGTTTTATGTTTGCTTCCAGTAAAGTGCTTGATTAGCACTGGGCCAAAGAGAGATTCTTCCTGATTTTCATCCAAACTTTATCAGCTGAAGATGCCCATATCCTCCACCAGCTGTTACATACAAATTAAAGCCTGGATTGCTTATATTCTCCATGAATTTCTGCATTCAGATTTAACAGTCAGGCCTCAAGGATAGCATACCATATCAAACTCTATGTACAATTTATACAGGCTACAGTAATAAACCCTAGATATGAAGGCAATAATTTGTTCTTAGTTTAGTTCATATCAAAACAATCTTATAAAATAATTATTAGTCTGGTTATAATGACAGTAAAACTTACCATTCAAATTACCTAATTTTACCTCTGCTTCTCCAAAATAATTTAGCCTAAATTGATACAAACAGACTTCCTGCTGTCCCCTCTTTCTCTGATACTATGCTCAGCCTTTCACATCTGCAGTAGATCCTAAGCTTGATAAAAGGTTTTTGTCAAGAACTGGAGGGGGAATGAGTCATCTCTAACCCGAGTTCTTACCGCACTTTCTAAAGAGCTGTGGTACTGATGTTGTCTTCATCTTAGATACTGAGTCTGCTTTAGGTAGTTTTTTATATTTTTGCAAAAATCTCCTTAACTTGTTCTTTTTCTATTTATTATCCCTAAATCCAGTTTTACCCAGTTTCCAGGTTGCATTCCTTTAATAATCAGTGAGTGATCAATCATTCGTGACCTGCATTTAGAGTTTTTCTATCATTTTGTGCTTATACTTTCAAGGCCTTATAATATTGTGTTTTGAGAACCCATTGCAATCTTTATTTTCAGCATCCTCCATGCTGCTCTCAGTTCTTACAACTAATGTTTTATTAGCTCAGCATAGTACCACATACATCCTTGTCCTGGGGCCATTAATAGCACATTTTACAAAAGCAGCAGTGTGGACACTGCTCTGATAAATGCTGAATATCAGTATCAATCAGTTACGGCAATAATACTGGTACATTTTTTTTATTATATAATCCATAGCCGGAGTGGAGTCCTCTACAAGTTAAAAAAACCCCTAACATGGTTTGAAAAACATTTGTCTATAATAAATCACAAAATCTGAAGTAGCTACTGAGCTGAAATCTGTTGATTTACTCTAACTTTACATCTATGCAACTCAAAGATGCATTTTGCTGCAGGGAACTTGCTCAAAGAAATTCTTTATTAGAGATTTTTTTAATAAAGTAATTATAAAAGAAGCCGATACATCAACTAGCAAACTTCTTAGACACAAGTTAGATTAAAATCTATATTTTATGAATTTCTGAATACCACACAACATGGGCAGGCTTATTAGATTTCAAACATAATCATTGCAACAAATACTGTCATAAACCTGCAGTTGTTTTTGGTATCAGCTCAGTTCCTTGGATGCAGAAAATACAACTTTTCAGTTAGGAAATTGCAGGCAACATCTTTTGATGACTTAATACTCACCTTAATTCATTCATCAACCTTTCTTCTTTGTAATGCAATTACTTCAGACTACCTGAGAGAACCTTCTTGACATAATGGTTCATTGCAGGTAATGAAGAAAATTCACTCCTACAGACTCGCAATTGCTTTGGCACAATTTCTCCCTGAAAGTGACTGAAAAGAATTAGTGGACTCTTTAGGTTCCTGCTGTCTAATGAAGATATCCAATTCTTTGCTGGGCTCTATATCAGGTTGTTTGGAAAGCAAAAAGGAAACCAAAATAATACAAGCTAGGTTGATATTCATGCTGTTATGCTTGTCCTTAAAAATGTATATATGACAGTAACACTACAGTCTGAGACTGACTCGTCTATCACAGGCTGGCTTTATCCTCTGATCACAGCATAATACTTTCATGGCTAAGACAGAAAGATTTCTTACAAATATTATGCTTTCCTGAGACCCCAAACCCACTCTTGGTATAGATCTATACAGGTCAATTGACCTAATTCTTTGCCAAAGTGCTACAGTCCTCATGAAAGGCAATGAAAAATGAAAATTACAGGAAATTTTGCCCTGTCAATTGAATTTGACATGTTATCTCAGGTAAATGCCTTTAAAGACAAATTGTATTGCAGCTATAAGTCTAGGTGCAATTTCTGAAAAACGCATTGTAGTGTGGATATGTGGTATGCAGTCATTTTAAGTGCCCGACAGCCTTGAGCAGAGAGCATGAAATATTTCTACCAAACACAGTGAATCTGAAAAAGCTTTTTGTTTGTTTTTCTTAGGAAGAGTGATCTTTGCTTTAGTAGCTATTTGATGATGAAGAACAAATTTAAATGGTAGTCTCCATAAGTTCCTAAGAAATTAGTAAAAACTGTAAAGAATCTTTAAATGAGTTTGTGAAAGACAAAATTCACAGGAATTCACACATTGCATCCAAATTTGCCTTTCAAATGATCAAGAATCGTTTGCAAAGAGAAAGATAGGTTTGACAGGGAGCTGATAAGGATTTCCAGCAAGGTTGACTCAATCTTCAAGTCTGCTATAGCTTTACTAGGCAACTTTACTCATATAGAAGCAATTAACTGGACCAAACCTAGCTGTGAAGAAGAATAATTGTTAACAGAGATAAAGACATTAAGCTGCCTTTATAGTCAGCAGAGAGACAGAGATAGTTTTAGTGTGTGATTTATATGATCCTCTGATACTTGATGGATGTCGAGGAGAATTATAGCTTAGAAGTGCCTGTTTTTCAATCCTGATTTAAATGGGACCCTAAAGTCATTGGCTTACATGTGAATACCTACACTGTGGACAACTACAACTGTTCGAATTATCCCTGACACTTGTGCATTTGTGCCTTATTTTCTGCATATAAAATGAGGGTAACTATGTTACTTTTACAGTTGTTTCCTTTTAAGGAAACAGTAAGCCTGTATAGACCACATATTCCCAAAGTAAGGTCTTCTCTCATTTTCTATACAAATGAAGTTTCAATGTGGAACAGTTCAACCACAACATTGGTATGAACATGTTCCAATTTTTAAGAAATAAACTATAAATTGATTTTAATAAATTATTTGCCTGACCCAAACTGGAGTTTTTGTGGTTTTTTTGCCGATAATAACAGTTTCTCTTTAATGGCAAATATATATGCAGGTTGCCAGAGTATCTCAGTGTCAAGATGCACTTCATAACCTTCACACTCATGCCATTTTACCAAAGGCATCAACTAGAACCACACCTTAAACCAAAAAATAATATTTTTCAATCGTTTCATCCTCCTCTAGAATGCAGGTACTGCACTTTGCCGTTGCTGTAAAGCAGGTATGTGGAAATTAGAGGTAAGACAAAGCACCTGAGTGATTTCAGACTGCATAATTTGCTGAGAATGTGTCTCCTCTTGATGAATACTTCCAGAAGGTTGAGGACATCATAGGATGGTAGAATACTTCAGCTCACCAGTAGCCAGAGAAGTAAATTTGGGCATGTAAATATCTGACTTTCAGTAATGCAGAGAATTTAAAATTTTGTTAGTTTTGTTTTTTTAAATTCTGATATTTCTCAATCACTAACACTTGAAAAATAGTGTTAAAAGACAGGAAATTATTAAAGAACACTAAATGTAAATCCCAGTAGGCTTGAATTATCTGTTCTTCAACCTAATGAGAATCTCCAAGTGTTTTCCAAAAGGTAGATGGGTATGTAAGTAGAACAAATCAAAAAGAAGCTAGGATTTCACCCCGTACAACAACACAACTGAAAATGAGCCACCAGACTACCATGTGGTGCTAGAAAATCATCTGGCTTGCTGTGAACAAGGGCTTGACACTGCAAAGTTAAAATCTCTCAGTGACTCTTGCATGAGGGGGCCTGACTGTAGCTGAGTGGCTGATGTGTTGAGCAGGCTGGCTTGGCACGGAAGAAGAAATTGCAGAAGGGCGTCCACCCACCAGAAAACATGAGTAACCACCCTGATGCTTTAGGATGACTGACTGCACGAGGGAAGTCATATGCCACGCTGAGGTTTTGTTTTGCTCTTTCAGGAGTGCTTTCATATGTGAACAAGTTTTCTGACAGCATCTTTAGAACAAACACCTCTGTAATACCGGCCGGTGAAAGACCTGAAATGTCACAAGGAAAACGAGAATGAAGTAGGAGTGAAAAAAATGCCACCTAACTACAGTTAAGCACAACATTTGTTCTAACATTTCAGGAACAATACATTTTTTAAACACAACTTTATATCAAATAATTTTGATTATGATAATTCAAAATATTTCAACTTTAGAAATAATTAATTACATATGCTTATATCCAGGGTTCCCACACATATTCTGTGGGCCTGGATATCTAAAACTTCCTGCCATTAAGTGATATGGACATCAGCAAGACGTGTCACAGTTACCAATCTAAGGATATTGGGTTGTTTTAATTAACTCTATAGTTAATATCCCATGAAAATTCTGCCTGTCCATTGATTAAATAAAAGTGAAGTAGAAGAACTGAGACATTTTAACTAAAATAGCACCTTTTTTCACCCAAAAAAACTCTCAAAAACCTTGAGCTTATTTTTTCAAGACAAAAATAATATAATATTACTTCTCAATTCCATTTTAACATTTTAAATTACAGTTATTACTTTTCTTTTTGATTTCTACAAAGTCAAAACTTTGTAGAAATATTATAAAGCTATTTTTGTTGGGTCTTTAGTAGGAGAAGCCTAAAATTTTTCAAATTTCTTTTCTTTATCTGAAGTTACTTGGCAAATTTGAGATAACTTTAAGAATAATTCCCTCTCTTCTCTGCAACAAGCTTGCTTTTGCCATACATGCAACATGTTTTATTGTTATTAATTTAAAAACTTTCAGAGACCTAAAAATTAGTATCTTGTAAATACCAAAAGTAAATTAAATCACAGTCCCTTCTTGATGGATTCATCAATATTTATTCTTTAATACATACCCCAACTGAAATTTTGTCCTAATTATAAGCAAGCAAATAATGAGCTTCTTTTATCAGGCCATTATGTCATGATAGCTGAAGAGTGCTTGAAGATTTGCACTTTTCATAAGCTTTCTAGCACTTGCCTCATACTTCACCTGGTCTGCATTAAACTCATATATATAGCTATTTTATTACCTGCTAAGTATTTTGGTTACAGATTCTAATCTGTAAAATAAAGCAATCTCTCCTTCTAGTCACAGTCTCCTAGCAACAAAGCTTACTTCCCTCAATTCTGTATGCCAAAGAATTTATGGATACTTAAGCTTTTTTGTTTTATTTCAAGCAGTCTGACTTTTTCTCAAGAAATGCTTTGTTTCCTTAAAATGCTATAGATCAATGCAAGATCACAAATAGTCAATTTAAAAAATCTTTTGTTAAACTACACAACACCTTAACACATTTAAAATCTTAATCAAATTCAGTTGGGCCATACACGTATTAAGCTTTTATATTCTGTATGTAATGCTATATAATGCTGGCAGTATTAGATAGCAATAGGAGAAAGTTCCCTTCTTAAAAGCGTAAGAGGAATTTTTAGTTAGTAGAGTAGCAAATTTCTCAAACTAAATTCCCTTGTCCTTTACCACACAGAAAACAGTTTTCTTTTATTCATTGATGGTTCTGCCATGTAAGACACCCTAAAGTAGCAAAACCTTTATTGATAAAATCGTCTTCACTGCTTTTCATCAGAGATCTGGTTGAAGATTTGGTTTCTTTGTTCTATAAAGCTAAATACTGAAGGTGAAACATGGAAAGCTCAGAAACTGTTTCCTTCCTGTCCTGTGGCCTTTGTGCATGCTGAGTGCTCTCCAGTTCAGAACATTACTGTGCTCCTTTCTGTTACTGGCCCTTGACACTGAGACACCAGGTCAGTAATTCTCACCCATTTATCAGATCAAGGGTATAGGAGATTTGAATTCGACCTATCTGGTCATCTTGAGGATAGCAAATATCATTACATTCATGCTGTAAAATCTTTCTGTTATCATACAGAAGGTGTATTTAACACATGGCAATCTCCTCTGGTAAAAGAAGGAAGATTCACGATGTCTTTGTTTATTAAGCATGAGCTTATAAGGAGACAAAGAAAGACTGTGACCGCCATTCTACCACTATCTTTTCTTCTTTGTGTTCCCTCAAGTGTGATTCTTTCTTGATTATTCTGCTTTTTTTGTTTTCTTCTGATTTGGCCAAAATTTGAAGAGGGTAGAGGTCTCAACGATCTTAAGCTGCAAAGGGGTGTTGGGTAGAGAAAAGATCTTTCAGATACTAAGCCTTTATAATGTCCAAGATCACAGGAAAGAGAGAGATACCAGATTCCAAGTTTCATCAGTCCCAACACTTAGAGAAATACTAATCATTATTAGAAATCAACAGAGATTGTACTCTAGTCTCAGGTAATTTTCCAGGCTCCCAAATAACTTTGGCAAGTTCATAGTGTTTTAAGAGGTGTTTTTTACTATTTTTCAGGTTTTGTACATGTTTCTTTTTCAGTTATTGAACAGTAACTGCCATGACGTATTTTGCTTTTTGCCTAGATATTTTCTGTGTCCCTTCTGACTCTGATCATAATCTGCAAATCCTGGCAATCCATATCTGAGTATTAGGCAAGCTAACACTTTTTTTCTACTGAAGTGAACTTTCAGTAGATACTTGGTAATCTGCTAGCCTTCCTAAATGGATTTGCTGAAGAAGAATCCAGTATGTTACAGCATGGTTGTCTGAGCCAATTTTCTATCAACACTTTAATTATTGCTATGACCTTGTGTCTTGTAATGCAATATTTCTGTACTACACTTCTGTCTATGGCTATGGCCTTGGAGTCCTCTGTTGCTCACATAAGCCTTGTGATGCCTGCCTTGTTCTGCAGAATACTTCTGCAGGAGATTTTCCTGCAGCTGCTTCAGAGAAATAAAAAACAGTGTAGCCTTTCTGATTTGTGCCATTTCAACAGAAGCTGACTGACATATTTTCTACTTTTCTATTATTTTATGTATATAATACTGTAAAGATTATTATTGTTTTTCTATTATTTTTCATTTTGTCAATGTTAGAATAAACTCTAAGGATATTTACAGGCAACTTATTACTTGAAAATTTAACTTGAGTCCTGTCTCTTTGTAAATTATGATCAGTTCTGTGTCAACCTCTTTAAGGAAAAGATTTTCCATCACAGCTTGATAGTTCCTTGTTGAAATGATGAGGCAATCAATCTTACTGTAAATCCACTGACCCATCACTCATGGAAAGTCCATTGCTTTATGCTTGAAAAAAGAATATTCTCACTGTGAAGTCAAAAGAGCCACCATCCACTACTTTTTGTCTTGTCACACTAAAGCATTTGGGAACAATTAAAGCAATCTGTGAAAGCTCTTGTCAGGGCTCCTCTCCTGAGGACACAGGGCAGGGCTTGGCAGCCAGGGCTGGTCCCACAGCCTCAGACAGGGAGCAGGGCATCTGGGACAGCCAGGGCAGACTCAGCTCCCAGCACTGACCCTGGGGATAGGGACGGGCCAAGCTGGGCTTGGCTCAGGTGAGGGAGGGCCCGTGGCTGGGTGGAGCAGAGATGTGGGAGCTGGAGACCATCCCTTTGTGGCTTCGTTGGGCAACCCCTGACATCCCACAGGAGCAGCCGTGGGATCCTGGGCTGTGGGTGGGGTCAGGGGGAGGCCAGGCAGGGCTCTTAAGGCCCCTGGTGCACTCCAGATCCTGGTAAGATGTCTGGCAACACCTGAGCTGGAGACTGCACCTGGCTCACCAACTTCAGTAGGCACAAATGGACCCTTTTTCCACGCATTTATCTAATCCCCTTTTCCAACCAGAGCTCAAGAGTGTTTTCAGCTCCTCAGCGCCTTCTGGAAATAATTTCTACACCATTTTCTGCATAAAGGGGGCCTACAGGAAGGCAGTAAGGGAGTCTTTATCAGGGAGTGTAGCTATAGGTTAAGGAATAATGATTTTAAATGAAAATATGGTAGATTTAGTTTTGATATTGGGAAGAAATTTTTTGCTGTGCGGGTGGTGAGGCACAGGAGCAGGTTTCCCAGGAAAGTTGTCCCATCCTGGAACTGTTCAAGGCTAAATTGGACAGGGCTCTGAGTAACTTGGACTAGCAGAAAGCATCCCTGCCTCTGGCAGGGGGGCTGGACTAGACAATCTTTAAAGGTTTCTTCCAACCCAAACCTTTCAATGATTCTATTATTGATGTCTTCATTCCTGGGTGGATTGCAGCTCACATTTGCTTTTCAGAAGAGTGCATGAACAAACAGTCTATATTGTGTTCTTGGGAACGGTGCATATTCTACCCCTCCTGTTGAAGCCAATCCACTCTGCAACGTAATATATGGCAATGATGGGTCCAGAACTGCTGCCAACAACTCTGGCGTGCCCAGACCTCACATAGGAGATGTGTTCTGCATTGGACACAGAGCAAACAAGTGGCAGACCACCCATGTATCTTGCATATGATGGCCATTATCTGGAATTTCTGGGTAGTGTCTAGTGAGTCAATTCCCAAAGCAGGAAAGTGATAAAATGCGTCTTACAGAAAATTGGAGGATATAGTTGTCATGAAGAAAGCAGAGCCTGATTCAGCAGCCTAGGAATCAGTGGTTCAGCCAGGAAGGTGAAAAGCTTAACTTTCCAGGATTTATTTTTTAATTTTTTTCCCCAGAGAAATATTTCTGAAAGTGAACTGAGTGCAATGTCTATGCCATCACCTAGAGCAAACAGCTATATGTAATTGCTGTGATGGACTTATAAAGTACTTCAGAATGAGGCCATTGAATCCAATGATTTCAGGTACCTGAATAATAATAGTTTAGGATTGTTAGAAAATTGTTAAAAAATTGATCCACTCTTCAAACAAAGCCCCAAATTATGCAGAATGCAAGCAGTCTGGATACATAACCTTAATTGTCCTAGCCTGCCCATGTAGGTGATCTTCAAGGTGCCTTCCAACCCAAATCATTCTATGATTTTGTGATTCCAGGATAACCTCTCTTGCTTTCTTAAAATGTCATCTGACCCTGGAAGAAGGTAAAGGTCTCTGTGCAGAACCATCGTATCCTTGCCTGCAGGGCCTCATCTGTTTGGTGCTCTCAGAGCAAGCCTAAGAACTCTGCTATGTCCAAAATATGTCTACACACATGCCCATCTGCCAATTGCACTGTATCTAGGGCACTACTGATGTTAAGGACATCCTAGATTCAGGTGGCTGCTTTGCTTCAAAGCCTCTTTTACCCAGGCCTTTCATCTTTTTTCATATCTTTTTGCATGTGGACTGTTTGGTATGTCAGGATAGGGTCAAAATAAATACATTCAGTTGCTGCTGTTGGAAATCTCTCTACTTTGAATACTTTAATATTCACCAGACCCAAGAGAAAATAAGGATAAAAGTAACTGTAATTAAGTGTTTGGGACACATATGAGGAGGAAGAAAAACTGAAATTTTGCCATTTTTTATTATTTTAATTTATTAGTCAGTGTTCAATGGACAGTGGCAGACAATTAGGCTTGCCTCCCTTTTCTAGGTGAGTTCTCTAATCAACACATTTTAGACTTGTGGTTGCATTGTCTCTCTTTCCACTCATTTCTGAAACTAAACTGTGCCAAGTTGAACAACAGTTTCACCGAAAGGGACTAAGAATCTTCCCCTCCCTTCATTCCTCAAGGTATGGGTAGGATAGGATATTTAATGTTTAGGTCTTTCTTGTGTGGTAAGAGCTATGAGTTCAAGCACTTTTCATATTCTCCTGTAATGTTGGGAGATTGCAGCTTCCAATGAGAATTTTTTTAAGTTCTTTGAGTATCAGAAATTTTCAAATTATTTTCTGGCAGAGGCAAAGATCAAGGAAACAGAACAATCCAGGCTAATTAGGCACAATGCAGGTAGTCACCTGAAGGAGGGATTCACTTGCTTTCACCTTCTCCTATGATGCAGCTCTTTCTCTTGTGTTCAACAGCTTCTACTCCTCAAGGAAGAGAAAAAAATAGTCCCCTGAAGAAAAAAAAAAGCGTATCCACTATTCCTTATATGCCTTTTCCCTCTGGAGTGCGGAAATTGCTTTTCCTCCAATCCAAATCCTAGAGAACATCTGTCACAACTTCCACATCACAAAATGACGTTTTGCTGTCCTCTTCTGGCTCAGGCTTCTTCTGCCCATGTTTTCTAAGTCCCTTAATTCTACATAGCCCCTATGTGTTTAGGACATTTTCTGTTCTCTCAGAGTTCTAATGATACCTTGGTGGGGCTGGAATTCACAGTGGTACAAACCTCTTATTAGTGACGGGCCAAAATGGCATTTCTGTGATCCTTGATTTCATCTTAACAAGGAGGACCATGAACCCATTGAATTTCATAGCAAAATTTTTATTCAACCAAGACGTAACTGTTCATTAATGTTAGAGGGGTGAATACAGCATATTTTTCTTCTGTCTCATTTTATGGACTTCTTATATAGACTTACCATTTTCCACATACACACAGCATGATAGATATCATAGTTTTGTGAACATGCCTTTAACAAGTACTGTGGTTCAGTAATCTTGCAACAATCTTGCAGCATCATTAAACCTCACTGATAGCTCCAATCTCATTAAATCACAGGCTACATCACTGATATTAAGAATATAACATTTTCCGTAAATGCAAGATGTCTGAAAGAAAGATTTTCCTCTGTTCTATTAAATTTTATTATAACAAAAGATAATACATTTAACAGACAGAAGTATTCTATTAGAAGTTTTATTATGTCATTAAACCTTAAATATCTTCCTACTTTCAAGAAATGAGAACAGATTATGCATTTAGGAGACTTCATAAACAAAGCTTTAAATTTATTCAACAATTAAGAAATTAAAGAAAAAGCTTTTTTCATGTATTTTTTCCCATGGTTTCTTTT
>VZRO01008341.1:440612-451365 GCA_013397915.1 Daphoenositta chrysoptera | reverse complement strand
TAAAAATACTTTGGTCAAATTATTTTACTCAAAATACATGTCTTTCAAGAAGCAAAGCCCAATATGATCACTCTAATAGTCAAGCTCCCACNTTTTTTTTTTTTTTTTGCACCCACTTACAGCTGAAATAATAAGAATCATTTTAAGTGTATATAAATGGAAACAAACCTAACTTGGGCTTCACTATGTAGGCTAAGATTCTTTCACAGATATTATTGTCATTCATTATCCAAAGGCCAATGCTGAAAAAAGCAGCTCTGTCTGTAAAGAACAGGAAACAGGAACAGCAAAGCACAATTACACCTACAAGCATATAATATAGTCAGAATATAGCTAGGCAATACACTGTCAAAGTTAGCTGCAGAAAGTTACTGTGATGTATTATTTCTCACTTTATAAGAGCCACTTTTGAGTGGCTATAAAATTAAACAGTGCAAAGTTCAGGAGCTTTCAAAAAGCAGGTCACTACTTCATTGAGGAGATTAAGTAACTTTCAAAACCACTTAAAGTAACATTTAATTAATTCATCGTCTTTCTGATGGCTCCAGAAAGCACTGTGAAGAGCAGAATGTAATTGGGGATCACCACCCAAGGCTTAAGTAAACAAACTTGTTGCTAAAAGCAGTCACCTCTGACAAACGAGCTGCCCCTCGCTGTGCTGAGCGGGGTGAGGAGCTCACGGCTACACCCAGGCACGGAGCACGGGCTGGGCTCTCCGGGCTGGGGGGCAGAGCACGGCTGGGGCTCCCCAGTTCCCCCTGGGATGGGACCACACGGGAGGCAGAGCGTCATCCGTGAACAGGAACAGTCACAATCAAGTCCCTCTGGCTGGATAAACAGAGAAATGTCTTTTGTAGCTGTTGTTGCTGTTGCTTTTGCAGAGGGTTTAACTGAGACAAGACAGTCTTATCCATTTTTAGGATAAGAATATTCCAGTATATTGTGAAAGACAGAAATGTTAAAATGTGCAGTATTAATACAAGCCCGATGGTCCCAGGATAAGGTACCAACTCAATGACTGATTGGGGAAATCTTGATTTTGTATTCAGGTATGAAAATTTTGAAATCTGACTTAGGACACCTAAGCTTCATTTTGCATGAGAGCCTGTGTAGCTGAGATGAAAAGGCTCCAATAAGACAGAAATCTGGGGATACAGTGAGGGGATTTGTTTGTTGAAAATACTATTTAACANNNNAACAGTGTACTAGTGTGATGGCAGCACCTGAATGAGCTTAGTACAGAGATAATGAATCAAGCTGGGAGTGAGGGAAGCTGGAGAACTGAACAACAAATCCAAAATGCAGTGCCTAATGCCTGATAGGCTGGTAGCTAGGAACATTTATTTTGGAAGATTGCATGCTCAGGTAAAGCAGATAAACTCCAAGGAACAGAATTGGAATTGAGCAAACTAATAGAGCTTTGATTGTTTCCCTATCTGAATAAAAGAGAAAAGCCAAGATTGAATATTTTGAGAATTCCAATTCTACAAGCAGAATAAAATTTGCAGAGATATCAGAAAGACAAACCAGTGAGTTTTCTGAGCAAATTGGCTTTCTTTAATCACTATGCAGTTCCAAAAGGAAAGCAAACAACTTTCAGAGACTATCAAACAGATGTGAAGAATGAAGCTGCCGAGCTGAAGGGAGAGCTGGTATTCCTCTTTCAGTTTTACCTTTGTAAATCAAAAGTTGGAGAGGACTTTGTATTGTATGGACAATTCTTAGGCAAACAGTAATTAGAAGTTGCGTTTCTGAATAGGGAGATGGAGGTATATCATTTGAAAAGACCTGTGAATGATTGCTTTATCTCCTTCATTATCAGAGTGTGTTAGAACTCAGCTGCATATTTCAGATGTATCTACTGTTTTCACTGCATACTAAGTACAAGGGAATATAGACTTAAAACACTAAGATTTAACTACTATACTGTGGGGAATGGTGGTA
This sequence comes from Daphoenositta chrysoptera, assembly GCA_013397915.1. Lineage (NCBI taxonomy): Eukaryota > Metazoa > Chordata > Aves > Passeriformes > Daphoenositta > Daphoenositta chrysoptera. Next base: position 449,421 of record VZRO01008341.1, on the reverse strand, counting down.
GTTTAAATTCCAGTGATAACCAGAGGACATTCTGACAGATGCTTAGTGTCTGTAATTAGTGTGGGAAGCAGACTCTAAGCAAGAGTCTTTAAAGTTTAAATCTCACAAGGGAAAGATAAAGACTTAATACGAGGAAGAAAAAAATGAGAAAAAGGGAAGCTCTTACCTGACAGTTTTTTGGTTGTTAATTGTAATTCTGTCCTGGCTTCCAGTGTTCACAATGGGATTTTTGTTACCATAGTTTTCCTGAGGCAGACCTACATTTTTCATTCAGGCCTTGATTTCCCGTTGTATGATTGCATATAGCGTGCTCTTGAGAAAGGCATCTTTTGGTGCCTGCAAAGTTATGTTCTTATTCTTTTCATGTGCTTCAGACCTCGTGTATAGCATACCCCAGATGAGAAAGTGGTCATTGTTCTATCTGGATGTAGTCTTAAGAACACCAAAAGCATTTTTACAGGTGCCTCTGATAGCAACCTTAGCTTCATCATTACATAGCTATTGTAGATTACGATGAATTCAGTACTGCTGTCCAACTGAATCTAAAAACCCTTCAGAAGAAAAGGACACCATACAAGACTCAGATTGCTTTCCTGTAATTTTTTTTTTTTTTTTTATCTTCTTCAGGGCAAACACCTGATAGGGAAGGATTTTGGTTTCAGCTGCATTCACCTCTTTAGTTGGCTGGTGTAGGCTTATTGTCAGGATGCAACTCAGTGTCATCGTTGATGTGTTCCACCTACCATATCCCTCAGCTCTGCCAGCCTCCAGTGTCCTTGCTATCTTCCTACTGGATATAAATTGAAATACTGAAGGTTTTTTGTTTTTTGTTTTTTTTTTTAACAAACTATTTAAGGTTAAATTTTGGACCATGCTATTCAGATCTGTAATGGCACATAGTTGCTTGATCATGAGTCCTGTAAATTGTTCATCTAGGGTTCAAGAGGATTTGATTTAATTGAATGCCATTAGTTTAGTACTTTGTAAGGATGGGGATATTATATTCATTTACTCTACTCTGGAAAAAAAAAAATAGATGCTTTTTACCCTTCATTTTCAAATACCGTTATCACAGACTTTGACCACATTGCAGAGCATTCATTTATGAAGTCCATTGCAGCAGACTGTATTTTTTCTTCTGCTGTTTTAGCAGGACCATTTGAAAAACTTTACATATTAATTGAGCTCAATGTGAAAGATATCATATTTTTTCAACATCAGTCTAAGTATTTATGTTTAAATAGATCTTGGAATGAAAACCAGCAAAACTATACAAAATAAATAAAAGGTTTGTACAAGAAGGGAATGAAGAAGAGAATGAAAAGTGTGCCAAATCAAGATCCAGTATTTCACTTTTTGTCATTCTGACTCCAAAGATCTTCATCACTGCTATATGGCTTTGCTGCCTCTATCCACAGAACCTCCACCATCTGCCACTAACCTTCTTTCCCTGAGGACCAGATTCTCAGCTGATGAAAAAAGTGCAACCCCAATGATTCCTTTACATGCGACCTGATTTTGATTCAGACTTTGCCTCAGGGTTGCTTTGTCTACTGTCATCACTCCTGTTGTCAGACCTGACACAGGCTGAGTTTCTCCCAGAGGCTTGGCAAGGAGTGACCTTGGCATCCTTGCAGAGTTCCATTAGCTTCAAACCAGGTCGCCCTGTAGGACCTGGTCGTAGTTCTGGGACACAAGCTGAAAGCTGTTCAAGAAAAATGTTTAATCTCATTATGCTCTGAAATTTCATCTACAGAAGCTTCAAGGTGAAATGGAGGTTACAGTCACACAGCCGTGCTCATCGCTTGATTCTTTCACACTTCTGTAAAATTACCCTTTTTTCTGAGTACCATTTCCAGAAAATATATATTATCCTGATCTTTAAAGAATGTTCAAGACAATGGTATAATATTAACTACATCTTCAAATGGTCTTCTGATCTTTCAAGAAATGTGTTTTCTCAGCAGAAATCCACCCATTTGATGACATTATTTCACTTTGAACTGATGGACCCGTGGTTACATCCATTTTTTTAGCAAAATTATAGGCTTTCCTGTGAAATTTGCATTAATGGATACATCTCCCAATATATGTTTTTTGACACTAGTTTACAAATACTGCTCTCTGTAAATAGCATCCTCAAATATCTGTAAAGAGAATCTAATATAAATCTGAAATTCTTTTTGCTTTACTACTTTTTTGTGCTCTCCTTCTACCTTTAGGTCTTCTCTTCCCATCCTGCTTTAAATTCTCCAAGCTGGAAATGAAGCCCCTTCCACAGGTCACCTATTTGTACATTTCTGACTCAGATTATGAAGGTTTTCCCTTCCCCCTGGAGGGGGAAAAAGGGATACAACAGATGGTTCTGTCTCTTTTTGACTACTTATTTGGTGAGGTCTGCATTTTCTTTTTGGAACTCCTTTCTGATGAGTTAGAAAAAAAAAAGCCTTATCTCTGCAGTATGTTTTACTTTCTGAAGTGGGTTTTCTCTGACAACCCCAGCTGTAGCACTCGTACCACTTTTCTCCTTACTCAGTTTTTGAAAGGGAGAATTTTTTTTTTTGTGAAGTCAGCTTGGCAGCAGTGCTTATTCGCTCTTTCTTCATTTGCTGGCCATTTCTCATTACCTGTCTCTTTCTACACTATGGAGAAGGCACACACAGCACCCTATTTTAGTCGAGAGACTGCAGCACTAACAAAAAAATACATCACTAGGCTGGAAAAATTCTAATACTAGCTTTCATTAGCAAGCAAACGAGAGAAGTCACAGGATTCATGAATAAAAACCAAGATGCAATATAAAAGAATTGACAATGCAGAGTCATTACCTATAGTCCCCCAACCTCATAAACAGGCATTTGCTTAGTTCTGTTTGCAAAATAGAGCATATAGCAAGAATAGTAGTTTTTATACCTTTTTTTACATGTTTCAATAACCATTGATATTGCATCTGTGTGCTACCAGATAACTCAAAACACAAATTTTATCCAGACTGAGGGCAGGGAAGGGCAGGAAGGGAGGCTTGCTGGCATTTCTTCAAATGAGCACTGAAGCATACAATACAGTGTTTAAACCCTTTTATTTTCAGGCATGTAGGAAAAGAGATAATGCATTGAAACTTATTCCAGGAGAAAGCCTGAGACTTCAAAGTCAGCACAGCAACATCTTTTGAGCAAAACTGACCATACAGAATGAGTTTAAATTGGCTTCTTACTTTGCTTCACGGGATTTTCTTTTGATCTCATACCACAAGACCTAAAGACAGATTTATTCTATGATCACACTGGAGCCTAAATCCATTGACTAGTAAAGAGTTTGCAGGGATGCTCCCTGTTCCAAGTAAGCCCTAATCTCTTGAGAATAACATAAAGAATTAATTTTCTGAATTTTTTTTCAGGGAAGAACTCTTGCAAATTACCCTAGAAAGATTGCCTTCTGGGTGTGTTGAGACGTTCCTCATGCTAAACACTTAATATATTTTTCCTTCAGTATACCTTGCTTCCTTTTAGCCCCAACAAGTACTTAGGGACCAACTGAATGTGCAATAGAAACCTTCATCTTGTTACTTATTTTTTTTATTTTACTCAAAGAAAACACTATCAACAAGTCACCTTTTTTTAAAGAGAAATTTCTAGAAAGTTTTGAAAGCAACCTGCTTCCCAGCAGAAGAATAGTAAACTGTGAAAGAGTTGCAGCAATATTTTAGCTAAAGAATGTTTTTTCCTTTGCACTGTGTAAAAGAAAGGTTGCAAAGACAACCTTTACTTAGACACACTGATTTTGGTGATGTTAGCCAAAGAAAGATTTATGCCTTTCCAGGAAGACTCTCTGATCATTGCTGAAGACTCAGGGAGAGGTCATAAATGAAAATTTGAAACAAAACCAAGCACTTTTACACCAATCATTTTTCCAGAATAACAGGATTTTTTTTTCCTCAGTCTGAAGTTGATCAACTGCATTTTTAAGTCACAGAAATTGTCACAGGAGACAATTCCAGTAATTTATAAAAATTGCTCCATTTACTAGGTAATAATACAGTTTAAGCTCAATGTCAAAAACAGAGACCAAAAGAAGATCCTTCTTTTGCAAATTGTCATGGGAGCATTCAGTAGTGTCTTCAGAGAAAGTCTAAGGAGCACATTTCTAATGGAAGTCGGAAAATGACAAACCAAGAGGAGTATGTTAGGGAAAAAAAAAAAGAGTCAAAGACAATATGTTTTTAAGGAGATCTCAGACTTTAATTAAATTAATAAATATATAGTTTGATTAAGAAGTTTTAACATCTTTAATTTCACCTTTTAAACAAGATGTTATTGGTATTATATTCCAATAGCTTAGTGAGAAAAAGAAAAAATCCTGGATCAATTATAACAAAAGGGAAAAAAATACCAATTATTTTAATTTTTGCTGATTTAGAAGTATATTGTGTTATTTGGGAAAGTGGTCCAGAGAAAGCTGATTGACAGAACTGCTCTTGAGCTCATACTGCTGTAAGTGTCTTCCTGTTCTTCAGTTTGGTCTGTAATATGTTTTAAACACAAGAGATCATCTTTCTTGCACAGGTGATCTTCAGGGACTGCTTTTCAGCATGTTTTTATTTTTCACCTAAGAATAGCCAGACACTGTTTAAGCAGAAAAGGACCATCAACAGGACACTACATACTTTTGACATTACTCTGGGTATGAAGTGCAGAAATTGTATACCTTATAAATGGCATAGGCTTTTTGGTAAAGTGAAGGTAGGTTCCTTCTGTGAGTATTAATTAATAAGGTTCTTGGTGTTTTCATCAGAATTTTTTTTTAAAGCTGTTTTAATTGGTAAAACATTGCTGTCTATTCCACCCAGAACACCTGTCTTCTTTGTCTTCCTTTGTTCAGCTTTTCTACTTCTACCACCTTTCCTTCCAAAAACCTGCATTTCTGACTGTAGTTTTTCTTACTCATCTGTTATCTTGATTTAGATTGAACACCCATCTCTTCATTACAGAAAAGTTCCTGCCTGAAACAACTACATGTGCAAAAGGAGCAGAGAATTTATTATGGGAACTTGGAATACTTCCATCATATTCAGAATAGGGATTTCCACCTCATCTGTTAAAACATAATTACCTCATCATAGACAATATGCCTCATTTTTGTCTAGCTTGCTATCTATGCCTTTTAAAATTTTTTTAAAATGTCCCTGAGTAGGTTATTTTTATTATCTTGTCCTTTCTTTTTGCTGTATTTATTCAAACATCTCTGAGCATGGTATTTATATTACCTTGAAAATCCTTTTTGCTTTATTTACTATGGATTTTAAATTTTCATTTCAGGCACTAAGATGTATGGCAGTACTGAAGCATGCCTTGTTATAGGTATGCACAAGTTTATTGACAGCAGCCAATTCAGGATCAGTGCTGTTCTCACCTTGATTTGGCTGGGCAACTGCATTTTAATATATTTATGATATTATAAAAAAATAATATTCTCTCAGCTTATCACAAAATCCAGTCAATAGATTAGAGACAAGCAAGGAGCTCCACCAAAACGTTACTCACCATTCTAAGCCTCTGCCCCCTGGTCTTTTGTGGGATACTCATTTGCTTGTTTCTGCTCTGATCAATTTGTGTGGCCTCACAATAGTGAGGTCAGCAATCTCTAAGGTCAGGGGTTTCTGGTAATACCAAGGAGCTGCTGAAACTTGAGAGAAAAAATAAGCAGTGTGATATCTGAAATAGTGCTATTCAAGTAAAAATATGTGACAGTCATCTGAAATTTTCTTTCTTTCTTCACTTCAACCTGCATGGTGCACAGAAACAAATGACCTACTCCTCCATGAGAACTGGACACAAATACCTGTAGCCTTTTACAAAAATTACCATGCTACAAGCCTTCCTCAAGTACTTACATTTGCAGTTGTGCAATGTCCTCTCCTCAGAAGGTCAGCTTCAGCTCCTACTCCTAAGGGAGTTATTCTTGTCACATGAATGCTTATGCTTTGCTAACTTTTGTACTGACTGTTGAAAGGCAATTGCAGGCAGTGCAAAACAAAGCTCTGATTAACATAGTTGTTATGATTTGAGCCAAGAAGGCCTGCTGGAAATTTTCCCCTTTCATTTTTGTTCACTTTTGGACTGTGTTGTTAGGAAAAACAATCCCCATTTCCAGTGAGTTTAGATGATACCTATATTTAACACTTCTGTCAAACTGCTATATTGAGATCCCTACTCACTTTAACTGCTTATGTAAGACAAATTATTGGACGCTAGCTGCACGATAATAGGTCCTTTAAACAGACTAAAGCAATGCCCTCTAATTTTACTAAATAAAACTCTGCAAAGCAGTGTTCATTAACTACCTCTAAATGTCTTCTGACTAATCTTTCCATGTGTGACCACATCTGTAATATGCTTCATAAAAATCTATGGTTCAAAAGGTTCAAAAGAAACTGATGAAAATTTTAAAAAGCCAATTCTTTTATAAGAATTTTTCCTAAGAAAATACCATTTATCTCCTTTCCAGAAATAAAAAGGCAAAATACTAGTCCCAGTCATCAATGAGGGTATCAATCCAGTTCACCTGACGCTTTCTTAATTTTGAATGTGGTGAAAAGAGAAAATAGCAGAGTATCAAAGAAAATTGATTTATTTCATGAGAACAGGCCTGAAATATTATATAGAGGTCTCAGTATCAATGCATTATTGGTATCATGTAGAACACTGGACAAACAGATCAGATCTAAATAAACTGGATCAGCACTGTTCTTCCAAAGTGAGATTCATGCTGTTCCCTAGATTCTCAAGGAGTGGTCTTTGGAGATCTTGAATAGTACCACCTTAGATTAAATGAAACTGGAATAGGAGCTCCAGAAGAATGGCTGATGCACTCCACCAACCAATGGTCAGTCAATCCATCAGGCCGAAGTAGAATTAGAATTTATGAAGTAAAGAAAGAAAAAAAAAAAACAAAAACCAAAACAAAAAAAATACTCCAGAACTTCACTGCCAATTATTTTCCTTACAAGTGGGGCACTCCAGCTCTAACTGGTCTGTCACTGCATGTTAACATAGGCACAGCCAGGTGCTTCTCCTCTTGATGTAGCGAGTCCAGTCCCTCCATAGGAGCCTGAAGGTACTTGGTACATTGCTTCATATCTACATGGGATACTTTTTAATCCATGCCTCAATATTGCACAAACATTTGCTTTTATCATGCATGATGCCACAATTGAATGCATAAAGAAATTAATGAAAATGAAAGAGTCTTAAACCTAAATAAAGAAGTTTGAATACCCGAGGTGATTATAAATTATTTCTGCACACCCTCTGCCTGTGCATTATTCAGGTAAACAGTGCTTGAGCATTGACAAAAGTGGTTTGGGGTTTTGTTGGTTTTTTTAGGTTTGACCTTGTAAAATTTAGTCACCACAGTAAGAAATAAATGCAAAAAAAAGAAAGATGTATGTAACTGTATATACACTTGACCACTGATGGCCAACAATTGAAATATGTTCTACCCCTCAGGAATAAAGAAAATCACCCTCAATATTTTATACCCCAGGCAGCTTTTACTTTCAACTTTTGAACTCCTTTTTCATTGCTACCTCTGAGGAAAAACTTGCCTCATAGCAATGTAAGGTAAAAGGGGAATGGCAGCTTGAAACAAGAGAGGATTGCCACTTTTCATCATAAGTCTGCCAAGCTGACAGCCAGAAAATATTACCAGCTAGAAAATTGTCCTTGGAGAGGTGTTTTGGTTTCCTTCACCAAGAGCACATGTGCAAGGGTTGTATTAGAATGCATTTATATATTTTGATTTTTAATGGGTTGTAATTTTTGATTTCAAGTGATATCCATGGACTCAGAGAACATCTTAAGAAATCTTATTTGTCTCATCTATTTCCCGGTCATTTTTATAAGTAAGATGCTCATGTCCCAGACATTCTTACAGAGGATGAAAGTTTCCAGATGAAACCTCAAGTGAACTGTTCCCATTATGGTTCAGTAAATGCCTTCCCAGATTCTTCCACACAGAAGAAACCTCATTTCCTCCTTTGGAGCCTATTATATAGTCTGTTTGCAAATGTTTTTTCCTTTACTTACCATTCAAATCTTTTTCTACAGGAACAGCTTTTAAGCCAAGTAACTTCATCAACAATAATGAACAACTACTTGAGAAAAAATTCCGTATTTTCAAGGGGATCGGGAGAAAATACTGTGTCTTTACCCTACCAAGAGGAAAATTCTCTAGGCATGTACAATACAGTAAGGGAATAAAAACCACCAAACACAAAACCAAAGAAAAATTAACCAAAACAAGCAAACAAGTCAGGTGGTACGCAGCATTTTGTCAGGAGGCCGATATAATTAAGTTCCTTGGAGGGCCATGTGCCTGAGTAATTGTCTTAGTAAGGGGAATATTCTCTCTCACACAGTCAACATTTTCAGTGACGTGACTCATAGGAAATTTTGGGCCTGGCAAATCAGAACCAAACTTTTATGTTTCAAGGTTGTACCAAGAAACACCATTTTTGGATTTTTTGCCAGTCTTGTGAAACTCACACCTTAATGAAATTCATTACTTAAAAGAAATTGTTGTCCCTTTTTTATAAAAAATTAAACTTTGTTTCACCAGATAAAGTCTGGTGAATATTAGCCATGGCTAATGTGCAACATAAATTTCTCCCACATCACTGTTCTTAATCTCAGCTAAGAAAAAGCCCTAAACAGAGAGCTTGATGTTGCATCACTGAAAATGAGGAATTTAGCAAATACTACAGAGGACTGCATGCAGTATACATTTTGAGGAAGCACATTCAAAAAAAAAA
>VZRO01008341.1:247838-440594 GCA_013397915.1 Daphoenositta chrysoptera | reverse complement strand
AAAAAAAAAAAAGGTTGATTTTTCCTCTTAGTTTCATTTGAATAATCAAACTCTAAATTGGAGCACTTAAATGGAAGTCAAGGAACTTGGAGTGTGATGGAGGAAGCAGTAATCAGTTTGAAAAGATGTTGAATCTCTGATGAGCGTTGAATATGTCATATTAAGTTATGCCCTAGAAAGGGAGGTTCCCTGAACAACTGCTAGTCACTTTAAATTATTCTGCATTTCAAACAGGAAATCATCCAATTAGACTAACAGCTGCAGAGATTGGAATAAGCCTTGCATATTGGAAAAGAAGAGAAAATGCAGCTGAGTACTATGGAAAGGATCTAAGGTAAGTCATTTTCCCTCTTCTTTTCTGTAATAAAGCTTAATTTCAAGGACTTTTAGGATAAGGAAATGACTGAAAATTTATTACATGTGATTAAAACGGGAAAAAACATTTACCATGAGTTATGCTGGATATTTTTTTTTTTCATATATATGTTCTGTTTGTTCTGAAATATCCACTGTTTCTTTCAAGGTGGGTGGAGACTTCTGTACATCTTCTTGTCCCAGGTATGTTCCAATATCATCACTATTATTTCCAAATGCCTCAAAGGAGATAAGCAACAATATTATATTGCAATGACTCTTTGTCTAAGAGTCATCTTCATCTGAAACTTTCTTCTCAAAGACAGTCTGAGACTAGATACTACAAGCTGTATGTGAAAAAGGAAAATATACGTGAGGTCTGGAAAAACAGTAACAGAAGATGGAAATTAAATTCTATATAGTGAAAAAAGCCAACCTCAATAACAAACAGAATTCTGATGCCAGGGAAAATAGGATGAGGAAAGAAAATAATATTGAAAAGACAGCATACTATTAAAACATCTTGAGCATTCCACTGTATCTGAGAAAAAATATAAAACCAATATAATTTTACCTAGACACCTCCATGTAGTTTCAGAATCAGAAGATATAAGCCATCCCGTATGTCAAAATTATCTTTAATTTTTAATACCTGGACTAATATTAGACATCAGTCTAAAAAAGAAAAACGGATAGAGTCATGAAGTGTCAGCCATAAATTATAAATTGCTTTCTTTTATTTGTCTCTGTGAAGAATTGTGTTCTAAGCCAAAAAAAAACATTGAAAATATTCACATGATAAAACTTTTTTATTTCCATAATGACCTTCTCAGATACCTACAGATACCCTACTGCAGCTTTGGCAGTGTACATCCCTTGAATGTCCTTCCAGAGACATGTCTCATTTCTGAAGAGGTTGTTCCTGCAGGAATCTCAGGTTAGATAAGGAAAAGGATTTTTTCAAACTGACCATGCACTGAATGTCAGGGCACATTCCTATGCTGCATACACAATTCATCCTACAGCATTTCCTCCAAAGTGTTTTGCCTTGGGTCTCTGTCCCCTTGGTACAAATGCAACATCTTCTAACTTACCAAAAGAGTTCACTGAAATCACAACTAAATCTTTAGCGGCCAGAAATACAGACTTTAAGTGCTGTAATTCCTCTCAGCCTATTTTAAAATGCTTCATTCCCCTGATGTGTGTTAAATGAGCCTCCAACCATAATTAGGAAGAAGTCTAATAATTTTCCTTCATATATAATTTCAGATTGCTTTCTTCTGAAGATCCTTAACTAATAGTAAAGCTTTGAAAGTCTTGATAGGATCAAAGGCAAATTCGTCAGGAAGAATATATTGAGGAAAGTGACTAATTTCTTATACCAGTATATATTCACCTCACATCAAGATTCCACCAGCTCTGGAAAAATTGGATCTTAATTGCCACTGAAAGGATTGGTTTTTAGTTAAAATGTAAAATTTCAGTAAAGAAGTGGAATTAGAGAAAATCCAGGAGACACTCTCTTGCTTGCAGATAGGTAGAGGATTCAAAGACAAAGCTGTGCATAAGGAATGAATTTTTCTGGCCTGACAATGGAATCAGTTAGGAAAAAAAACCTCTTTAAGCCAGAAATGTGTTCAAAAAGTACGATTTAACTTTGAAAATGGATTAAAGAGTATGTTTAAATCATTAATGGAATCAAAGGTTTGAATGGTTTGAGCAGAAAGCCTGTTGCTTTTAGGTTACACAGAAGATGCTTGTTCTTGGAAAAATTAAAATTTGCATTAAAATTAGAGGTTTAATATTCATCAATGTGATAAGACAGTTATCTAATATATTGAGACCAAAGAGCAGCACAGCACTTCATTGGAATGCATCAGATGGACAAATGCATGGAAATCGCTCTGACTGCTGGTGAAATGCAAAAGTATGTGGGAAAAAACCTTTATGTCTTTAACACTACAAAACCACTGTGGTCAAATGTTCCAGTCCAAAACATTGGAAAATGTCATTGGGATACAGCTGCCAAAGCACAGCTGGTCAGCACACACAAGTCCCTGCAGCTTGTGCAAGTCCAGTGCTTGGCCTTGATTGACACTGATGTGTGAAACAGGCAGAGTCCAGAGCTGCCCAGCTGCCTTCCACTCTGCTGCTCTCAGCCAGAAGTTAAACAAAGATGTTTTTAATCTCACCCATGGAGGTGGATTTAGCCATGAGATCCTTAGAAAACTCTACTTACATACCACCTTGTTTTAGGCTTGTAGTCAGTGTATTGTGCCATGGGAAAATCCAGAGGAGTCATGGCACATCACTCTTTACCTCCTCTCAAAGGCTGTTTGCTATATTGCTTAATAAGCATCACTTAATTTTACTGTAACACATTTAACATATGAAAGCACATTAAATGTATGGTAAAATCATGATACAAGACCCATTGAAAATCTGCTGTGAGTTGCTCTTTTTTTTTTTTAAAGCTTCTCAGTTACCTGAAGGAGTCTTTTTCCTGTGATCACTAACTATTGATTTGAACCAGCAATGATAGTCTGTATGCTCATGTATCCTGGTGTGGCGGCTTTTTGCTGTCTACTCAGAGATTTTAAAACTCTTTCATAGTCTGTTTCATCTAAACAGCTTTTCTTAACCTGATTCTTTTGAGCAAATGAAGAGTAACTGCAACCATCTAGTCTAACCTCACATCTATCAGCAGCCAAGACTTCCAAAGATGACCTCCCAACCCCTGTTTAGTCATTGAATTTGAAAATAGTAGAGATTGTTGTGCTGCTTCAGAAACTGAGCATCTGGCTCTTAATAAGATGTTAATGTAATGAATGTTACTTCCAACACAGTTTTGAGAAATAGGTATTGCCAAAACAGCTTCACTTCACTTTTATGTGAACATAGTTTATCTGGCAGATGCACAAGTGGTAATGCAATAGAATTCTGTAATGCATTCTACATCACACCTTTGGGTTAAGAAACCTGAGCAACACAAAATTAGTGTGCTGCACACCATAGAGGTTAAACACTAATTTAACAGCATATTAAAAAAAAAAATAGATCTGTATGTCAAAATTATTTTTAGCTTTTAATAAGTCATCAATTAGGTGATTTGTGGAGAGTCTATGAAGGAAAATAAGTAATCACACATAATTTAAAGCTTTTATCAACTATTGTTGAAAAAGCAAAATCATTGTCAGTTTAATAAAAAAAAGGGAGTTTTGCCATCCAGAGATGGCATCAAAGAGGAGTGCTTGGCTAGGAGGAAGTCAGACAGATGCAGAAAACCAAAAAAGTGATGAACTTAATGTGCACATATACATATATGTATGTTTATGAGTTTCAATGTTGCCAGACATTGAAATATCTCTCATAGCAGCAGACAGAAGACTTCCATGGGAAAGCAGTGACACTTGAAAAGACTTAAAATACTAGTGGATGATGTTCTGAGTGATCTGTGTCCACTCTGGTGTCACAGCCTACATGGTTAATGTGATCCCTGCATGTATTAATTCTGCTGCTACTGGTGGCCAAGGGAATGACATTCCTCATAAGCTGGTGGACTGGAGGACTCAGAGAAGTGCAACAAGGCTTATTGAGGGGTCTAAAAAAGAAGGAAAAACCTGAGGAGCTCAGTCCAACAAGAAGAAAATAAATGGGTAATTAGAACACATTCTACAGGGAGGAGACACATAAGAGTGGACTCTCCACTCTAGCAGAAAATGTGAAGCTGAAAGTGTGAAAGCTGGAGATAGAAAAAATGAGATTGAAGTTCGAGGATATTACGAGAGTGAACAATTGAGCCTTTTGATTGGAATATATATACAGATGTTCATCCTCTGCAAATAATAGCAAATAATACACAAGACTTTAGACAGCTGTGTGTTTTAAGGAACTGATTAGTGTTCTTAAGTAGTTCCCAATATTTATTCACATTTTTCTCTTTACTTTCTATTTACCAGTTGACTAAGCCTATAATTACCTGTATGCCTGTGAAACCAGCTCCTGGTATGCACCAGAGAATGTGTTATTGGTTTCCACAGAAGCATAATCAAATCTTGAAGGCTCACAATAATCATCATTAATTTTTAGGCTTGAATCAGTTCTTCAGTACCTTTAAAAAAACCCCAAAAACAAAAGAGGACTACCCTAGAATTTACTCACTTGCAATGTTGTATTTTAAATTTAAGAAAACACTCACTAATAATTTAGAGAAGTTATTTTTCTGTTAATATTAAAAGAGAAAAAAACTCCAGTAGGTTTACTTTAGCAGCTCCTATGCATTTTTAATTTTAAGACATAGTTTGTAGACATCCTTGACCATTTACATCATTCTCTCTGTTCTGCTTTAGCTTTCTTTGGCTGACATCAGGCTACCTCATCTTCTCTTTTAATAGTTAGAAAACTACTCTCAAGGCCAGAAAGATAATTTATTTCCACCTTGTCCTGGATTCAGAAAAGAAGGTAACAATGCATTGACCTCTGGTACGTTTCACCCTTATTAAATGGATTTAATCCTTGTGATTTTACCACTTCAAGGAAATCTTCCCATCAGATTTCAGAAATACCAGCTAAATTTTTAAGCATACAGCAGCATTTCTAGCCCTTACCAATGATTCTGAAATCCGTATATAAGCAAATAAGAATTCTTTCTCCAAGATTTTATTGTTGTAGATATTATTGTACTGACATGTTAATTTTCTGCTGAATTAATGGTCTTTATCTGCTCCCTTTTTCTGTACGTGAACATTTTTTTTTATAAAAACTAGATGAGAAAATTATTAAGATGGAACCAATGTAATTTATTTTTACGTTTTTATTTGTGTACATGTGGTTTTCTACTTTGTTCATTATTTTCCTCTGTTGTCAGCATTTTAGAGAAATGAAAACTTTTGAGTGTATTATACATTTAACTGTATTACAGTATTTCTTCGTAAGATATTTACACATTCTTTTACTTGAGATACATTCAGTGTAACTTTATGCCATTATTAAACCTTTTTGTCTATTTCCTAAATAATTTAGAAAAGAAATCAGTTAATTCGATGTGAAGTTATTTTTTATAATCAGTTCTCACGTTCTTAACCAAAACTGAAAAAATCCTGAAATTAGATGCTAAAATGAAAAGCTGAAAAATGCTGTTTTAAAAGATCAAAATCAAAATGTGAGCTTTTAAAAACAATCTTTATTAAAAAGTCATTTCAAGAAATAGTGACATTTCAATGACCTCAGCACAGCACTTTTTAGTGAACTAACTATTCATTTCATTATTCATCTTTGTTTCTTGAGCCTATCGAGATAGATTGCTCATTCCTCTTGCATAGAAAAGAAATGACTTACTCATTTTTCCTGGCTGATGTTGCAATACATCTTTCCCAAAAAAAGGTTGTAGGACTGACAGGAGCAAAAAAGGGAAAGATTAACTGTTGTGAAGCTATACATTAATGCTTGGGATACATGAAAAGAAAAATTAATGTTTCCCTCTTCCCTGTGGGTCTTAAAGTGCTTGGTATTAAACAATGTTGATCATAACGGTAATAACTTTTTCCTCTGTTATAAATTATCTCTGTTTTGAAGGGGAACACACACGACAAGAACCTTGCTGTTTCACAAGACATGGTCTAACACAGAGCATACTTACACTGGCTCAGCTCAGAGAAACTGCTGAAATTAGGAAACTGTCCTAGAGGGTTGGTATTCCTTTTGTTTCCCCTCAAATTAGTAGTCACTGGTGTTCCTTTCCACATTTAACAATGATGTGAATTTTGTGTCTCTCTTTCTCAGAAAATATTGTGTTCCATGTATTTTCTATCCAGATATAGTCTGAAGATCTTAATGTCACTTGGTCATTTGGATAACTGCAATCTTTAAAGAAATTATTACTTTGTGTATACCAAGAATATGATCAAGTATATGCACACAATTCTAGGAACTCTCTAGTGGTCCAACATACATGATAGAATGGTAGATTAGTAGAAGAGAGAAGGGAAACTGGTCATGGGAAAAGGAAGAATTTCACAGAGAAAAAGCATGATAAAAACCAAAAATAACTACAGAGACAAAAATAATAAGAATTATTTTTAGTCTCATAGTCCTAATACTGTAATTAACATTTACATTACCATTAAAATTAATATTGATGGGGAAAATTTACTACTATATATATTATGATCATATTCCCTATCAGAAATCCCAATTAAAAATATCTGCTGCAATACAATACAGAATAACGTGACAGAGGTTGACCTTGGCTGGCTGCTGAATTCACACCAAGCTGCTCCATCACTCCTTTTCCTCAACAGGACAGGGGGAGAAAATACAATCAAAAGTTCATGGGGGCAACATAAGTATAGGGAGATCATTCAGCACTTACAGTCATAGACAAAATGGACTTGAATTAGGAAAGCTAATTAAATTTATTGCCAGTAAATTAGAGTGAGATAATGAGAAAAAAAGAACAAATTTTGCAATGCCTTCCCCCACACTCCCATCTTTCCAAGCTCAACTTCCTTTACTCCTGACTGTTCTACCTCTTACCATAAGCTATGCAAGGAGACAGGGGATGGGGGTCATAGCCAGTTCTGAACACTTTGTCTCTGCTGCGCCTTCCACCTCACATTCTTCCCCTGCTCCAGCACAGGATCCTTCCCACAGGAGACAATCCTCCACGAATTTCTCCAGTGTGATTCCTTCCCACAGGCTGTAGTTCTTCATAAAGTGCTTCAGTGTGGGGACTGCCACAGGGTGCAATCATTCAGGAAAATCTTCTCCATCATTAGTCCCCACCACGGGATCCCAGAACCTGACAGAAAACCTGCTCCAGAATGCGCTCCTCTCTGCTTGTGTCCACCCATCCTGACAGGAGCCTGCTCCAGCACAGGCGTCCTACAGGGTCACAGCTTCCTGCAGGGTCCATTCACCTGCTCCAGCAAGGAGTCCTCCGGAGGCTGCAGGTGGATCTGTGCTCCCTGATGGGCTGCAGGGGCACAGCTGCCTCACCATGGGCTGCACCACGGAAGATCTCTGCTCCAGTGCCTGGAACACCCCCTCCCCCTCCTCCTGCACTGACACTGGTGTCTGCAGGGCTGTTCCTCTCACACATTCTCACTCCTCTCTCCCACCTGCTGTTGTGCAGTAGTTTTTCCCCTTTCTTAAATCTATTATCCCAGTATCATTCCCATCGCTGATGGGCTCAGCCTTGGCCAGTGGCAGGTCTGCCTTGGAGCCAGCTGGCATTGGCTCTGCTGGACACGGGAGCAGCTTCTGGTAACTTCTCACAGAAGGTACATCTACAGTTCTCCTGCTACCAGAACCTGTCCACACAAACCCAATACTACTGTGCAGACACCTACAGGTTAATAGCTACATTTAGATATTCTAATTTTCAACTGAATCATTTTATGTCCACAGCCAAGGACACAGTATGCAATACAAGGTTATCTAAAGCATTTCTCAAATGTTATTGAAGGTAAAGTGTGAAATTTCATCTACAGGGCAAAAAGGCATTCATTTCCTATCTCACAATAAGATGTTAGTGAAAGATGTCATTCCCATAGGTTTGTGGTTGTGAGAAGGGTTAACACAGGAGCAAATCAAGCATGTGGGAAGAATCACAAGTAGTGTGAGTCAATGCCTGTGTGACACTGTCTGATCATCTGGACCACACAGTTCATCAGGAGTTCTGAGGGCACATTGATGTATGAAAAAAGCTTTCCACTAGCTAAGTCTTTATTAGCTACTCTGAGGCCTTCATTTCATTACCAATAAACAAGGCATTTGCCTTCCAAAAACGCACTTCAACTGATCAAATATGTATTCTGATTATGAATGAGTTGCATGCAGATATGTTTGCAGATATATCTACAAGCATGCAGATATAATAGCTTAGTGGCACTTGGGCAATATTGAATATAAATGATTATTTACATAATTACAGCATCCATGATTTTGCTCCCTCATTGCTGAAGAGAAATTTGGGGATTTTCTTAATAACACATAATTCATTTTCTTTTGGCACTGAAAGGCTGGGTATTCAAGTAGAATGTTGTCGGTAGATGCTGTGCAGTTAATGCTGTGGAGGAAAACCACATTTTAGTTGACAAAAACAAAATTTAACTGTAATTTTCTCCTTTGAGTAAAGACAGAGGGAGACTTGTAATTTAAAAAGTCATCAAACTCTACCTGAAGGAGTCATATGATTGAAAAATCTTTGTTTACTCATTCTCTAAGTCTTCTAAAAAACAAATGCTGAAGCTGAAACTTTCAACTAATTTAAAATTAACTAAGATTTTTCACAGTTCTGCTCTTGGTTTTTGTACTCCTTTGCTCTTTCTTCTTTAGCTGATGCTTTGCATAATAATATTATATAAACATACTGAAACTAAATAATAAAATTAGTACTATTAACATTCAAGGTATCTTCAATCTGGACTACTTTGTACTCAGTTGAATTTTCTCCAAGGGATTTAAAAGCTGCAAAGATGTTCTTTGCCTTTCACAGAGATGGGATATATTATTACAGAGATTAGGATCCAGAGAGAAGGCTTTAGCTCAGAAAATGGGATAAGCATAAAATGTAGGACCTTAAATCCAAGATAGTAATTCTTAAAATATCTCTACTTTGAATGCAGCTTTGTCGCAATGATGTCTGCACTCTGTCCAGCTTCTTGCTCAGGAGCTGACGGTGCCTCCTCACTGTGCTCTTCCTGTTAGAAACAATTAACAGTGGAAATATATGGCAGAAATGCTACAAATATTAGTGGGGCCAAAAAAAAAAAAACGGTACTGAGAGTACTCAGAGCATGATCAAGAAGCTGCATCTGCCCTTTCACAGACCAGCAGCACATTTACTGGGCCACAGAACCTTCCTCCCAGTTCCTCTTTTTCAGACTCTGATTTTGTGCTCCTGTCCCCACAACAGCACAGCAACCACAGGGTGAATGATGCCATCCCATATGGTGCTCTGTGGCCCTGTGCTATGATACTCTGGAGGTGTTAGGAATTAAACGTAAAATCAAAACATTCCTGTATTTGTTTTTTCTGTCAGATTTAAAAAGGTT
Source organism: Daphoenositta chrysoptera (assembly GCA_013397915.1). Lineage (NCBI taxonomy): Eukaryota > Metazoa > Chordata > Aves > Passeriformes > Daphoenositta > Daphoenositta chrysoptera. The sequence goes on along the minus strand of VZRO01008341.1, from coordinate 431,184 downwards.
ATGTATTGACACTTGCATTCTTGGAGGAGCTTTAAAAACATGGATTCACGACCTAGACAGAGATATCTGAACTTCACCTTATGGCAGGATTCTTGAAAAACAAAATAGCCTCCTACTGGATTTGCCTTGGGAAGCATATTTAAGTTGAAGAAATATAGACTTGCATACCTTTACTCAGTGTTGCAAATGTATTATACTAGGAAGCCACTAGATTTTGCTAGGTATTTTCAAAAAACCATGGGTTGCTGTGTAAAAATTAAACTTAAAATGTAATGTTTAATAATAAATTTTTTGAAAAAAGGTGATTATACTTTCCCCAAAGGCTATAAATCTACTCTTGTAGTACACATTGTGGGAATGGACACTAACAAGGGATTAAAAAAAAGAATTTTTTCTAGTAAGACCAGTTTCAATATCTTTTTCTCCTCCCATACTAGGTTTTCTACTGTTTATTTGTATTGTCCTTTTGAATTTTACTAGCACTTTTAATACTTTTTTCTTGATGTTTGAATAATAATTTTCTGTGTTTTGGTATATACACAGAGTAACAATATTTCTTTGGCATTATTTCCAAAATAGTTTACATAATAAATATATAAGTAAAGAGGTGCAAAAATCAAAAGATGCTTCATTTTGTTAGTCCAGGAAAGATAGAATTTCAGAAGTAGTTAGATTATTAGATAATTTTTGTATAAATAAAAAAGATCTAAAGTGTACGGATGATTTAATAAGCTTCACTTTTTTTAACTTTCACATACACAAGAATTTGAACCTGTGAGACATTATGGAGGTTTTGTACTAAATGTTACTTTACTTTAATCTCTTACTAATTTCAGTTATTATTATTTTGTTAAATTTATTTAACAAATGCAAGCTTTTTTTATCTCTCTGGTGTAACCAATATCCAGACTAATCAATCAACTTTCACAACAGAATACTGTGATGAAATTTGATGGGGGGTGTGTGGGCAGAAGGCATTGGATTTGTCAAGACCTGTGAATCAGACCCTGTATTTGATCACGAAGTTCCTGTCTGACAAATTGTTGAAGCAAAGACAACACAAAATCCCAAATCCATTTAAAATATTCTTTTATAATCATTATTTTAATCAATGTCTTTGATTATGTTTCTTAACTAATCTTTCATCTTATTTATGGCAGTCAGTCTCAAAGTTAAATAATTTCCTTAGTTTTACATTTATTTTAGATTTTTTAAAATACAATTGCGTATCAGATCTTGTTCTGCAAAAGTGATCCACAGGTAAGTGTTACTGGCCTGCTAAATAAATTCATAATTGTTTTTCTTAAAAAATTTACATTTATTATGTATCTTGCTTTAATAGACAGATGAGAGGAAGAAAATTATAAATTTTCTGACACTTGCATACTATTTAAATCCATATGTAACTCAATACATCAACCTTGAAAATTTTGGCTATTAATATTCCTGAAAATTCTAGAAAATCTGAGTGGGAAGGAAGAGGTGGAATTCTTACACTGGCCATATAAGTGTGTGTTTCCGAATGGCAGCAATTTGACCCTATTGTATATTTACACAAAGCAAGAGTAAAGAACAGTTTTGTCATTAATTAGTATTTTTAAGCCTCAAAACACTTAGAGAGCTGTCACCAAAAATGTGTAAGACTTTAACAAGAGCCAGAATTGCCATCACAAGGCATGAGGAGATGACAGGTTAATGTCCTTCTACATGTAAATTACCATATGCTTGAGTGGAGTTTTGTAGAGCTTTGTCTTCTCGAGTCTTATGTTCAAATATGTTAGTTGGATGAACTTATGCCTGCTCACATTATGTAGCTGGCTGACTCATAACTGGTGCTGATTGCAGAATGGGGAAATAATGGCCTAATTTCAATTAAAAGTCAGAGAACATTCTTTGAGAAAATGAATTTTAGTCTCTTTTAAAAATGCATTACGCCTTCTGTCTCATTTGGAGTTGAATGGTCATTTCATTACCAGATGGCTTTAGTGCTGTATCACTGGTATCATGTAAATAAGGAGTTCAAGCTTGTGACACTGATGTTTCTTAGAGGGAATTTTTGATTTTACTCTTTAATGACAAGTTTATAATTTTACCTCTTGAATCTAGGTATTTCACCTTATAAAGACTGGTACTGGTTGAAGGCACTAGAAAGCACTAATTCAAATGCCACAGTGTTATTTCAAATCACCAAGACCTTTCATTGCCAATTCTTCACAGAATGTGCAACTGCAATACTGCACATAGCAGACATCAAACTCCTCTCTTCATTGAATTCAATGCTGAAAAGCCAGCTGATCCCAGCAGTAGAAGATTAGGTATCATTTTTGCCCAGACAACTGGAGGAAATTGAATAGCTGAAAAGTCAGTCTCCCAGTCTCGCATCTAAGAATTTTCTAATTACTTTAGTAGAGCAACCAAAAAATTTTTGTATGTTATGGTCTTTCTTTTAGTAAGTATACAATTATTTCTTTAAACTGGTATGGCACTATTTTATTTCTGCTTCTGGTTTCAAGATTTATTGCTTTGATTTAGTTGAAAGCTGTTCTTGCTGCACTACTGTGAAACCTGAAAAGCATGTCTTTTCACATTGTTCAATCTCATTTCAGGTTTGTCTCATATTGTAGGTTGAACTGATGCACCTCTGTGTAGAGGAGAGCATCAGCTCTCTTACGAAAAGCAAATTTTTGTTGGGAGGGGCAAAATGGTAGGTGCTGTAGGTATTCATAAGGAAAGATCTAATTTTGCTGGAGTTTTATTTAGTTATATCTAAAGGACCAAAATTTTACTATCCAGGATTCTAGAAAATGAGAACACCATCAATGTCAGTTGTATTAATTGAAGGTATTAAGCATGACAGCTAAACACAATTAAAATTCTTTGTTCGCAAACAAACTTGATTTCCAGGTAACTGAAAATTAAAATACCTGCAATTAACTGAAGATTCCAATCAAAACCTGGTTTTATGAGTCCAGGATGTAAACTTTGAGCCACTTAATTATTTGCAGTTCACCTTGTCGAAGCCAGAATGCTTCCAGTTATTCACACACATTGTAAACTGTTGTGTCCCTTCTTTAACCTATCAAAATCTCAGAACTGTGAAGCATGTACCTTCTTTTCCAAATTTCTTCTGATTTTGTAGGCACATGTAGCCATTTTATCTGTATTAGTGTGTGTCAAATGATTTCTTTCACTTCCTGTCTTCAGCACTGGTGGAGTTCGCAGCCCTGATGGATATGGGTCAGGTGAAGAACAAAGCAAGGACCCAGAATTTTAGGAAAGCAGAACTCCAGCTCTTCGAAAAGTTAGTCAAGAGGACCTCCTGGGAAACTGCCCTCAGGGAAAACGCAGCAGAATAGAGTGGGAGATCTTTAAGGACATCTTCCAGACAGTGTAAGAGCTAGTGATCTCTAGGTGTAAGTAATCAGGAAAGGAAGATAAGACTGGAATGGTGAGACAGGTCCTGATGGTCAGACTAAAGGGAGAGAGAGAAATGCACAGGCAGAGGAAATAGGGACAGGTGTCCTAGGGAGAGTATAGGAACACAGTACCTGTGTGGGAATAGGGCCAGGAAGGTCAAGGTAAGACTGGAGCTGACCTTGACAAGAGGTGCAAGGAATGCTATGAGGGGCTTCTATACATCCGTCAGGCAAGATTTGTCTTTGCGGAGCCATGCTGCCTTGAATTGCCTCCCTATCCTCCACGTGCCTTAGCACAGCTTCTCTGAGACACCATTCCATGATCTTTCCCTGCACAAGGCAGGTAGTTCACTCCTTTCCATCCTTTTACAAAATGGGTGCAGTGTCTCCTATTTTCCAGGCACTGGTGACTTCACTTGACTGCCTGTAGGTTTCATGCCATGACTTTTCACTCATTCATCAATGACATAGGCAGTAAGTGCACACTCTGCAAATTTGCAGGTGACACCAAGCTGAGGGATGTGGTTTACATGCTCAAAGGATGGGATGCCTTTCGGAGGAACTTGGACAAGCTCAAAAGGTGGGCCCATCAGGACCTCATGATGTTCAACAAGGTCTTGCATGTAGGGTGGGGTAATCCCTGGTATTCATACAAAATGGGAGATAAAGGGATTGAGAGCAGCCTTGGCAAGAAGGACCTGAGGGTTCTGGACAAGAACTGGGGATGTGCACTTGTGTCCAGAAAGCCACTTGTACCCTGGACTACACCAAAAGAACAGTGGTAAGCAGGTCGAGGGAGTGAACTTGCTGGAGCAAGTCCTGAGAAGATCCACAAAGATGATCAGAAGACTGGGGGCACCTCCCCCAGGATGAAAGACTGGGAGAGGTGGGTGTTCAGCCTGGAGAAGAGAAGGTTTTGGGAAGACCTTCCAGCAACCTTTCAGTACTTCAAGAGGGCTACAAGATAGATGGGGACAGGCTTTTTAGTAGAGCCTGCTGTGACTGGACAAGGGGTAATGGTTCTAAACTGAAAGAGGGTAGATTCAGACTAGATATAGAAAGATATTTTTAACAACGAAATTGGTGAGACACTGGAACAGGTTACCCAAAGAAATAATGGATACTCAGTCTCTGAAAATATTCAAGGTGAGATTGGATGGGGCTTTGGGAGCAACCTGATCCATCTGAGAATATCTCTGCTCATGGCAGGAGGGCTGGACCGTAAGATTTTTAATGGTCCCTTCCATCCCAAACTATTCTATGATTTACTTGAAAACTTTGAAGTATTTCTGGGTTTTATTAATACTTAGAGACATATTATATATTTTAAAACTTGCTGCCTTCAGATATGACAGTGCTTCAATAACCTATCAAATCTTTTGAAAAAAGACTTTGTTGTAGTTCAAAGCATATTATCTATTAAGTATAAATGCAGTGAACTGAAGAGAAAGAACAAATATTTTCAATTAATTTAATATCATTATGAAGAAGGGCTTAAAAAAATCCCATCCTACTGAAAAAGTGGGTTTAAATTAAATTATTTCTGCATTTTCCCACCAGCATTACAATTCCTGCCTTGAAATGTCATTATCATTGATGCCAAGTTATTACAGTTCAGGAGTTATGTTTCTACAGATTTCTCTCCATTCAGTTTTAATGTTATGAGAATTCTTGGTACTCTCATAACTCATATCAACATTAAGAAGGTTCAATTAGCTCTACAGAAATCTATTATTGAAGTATATTTGGCAAGTGAATAATCTGAAATCTGGATCTTCATTGGTTGAGTTATATTTTGGTTTTCCATAAATAATGCAGACTTGAATTCAGCTGTGATCAGCAATCAGTGTCTTGCAAGTTTTTATTTCAAATGGCTTACCATGTCCAACTAAATTAAAATATAAGCAGGCACACATGGTCCTTTCTTAGACCACATTTTCTGTAAAATTCTTCTTAGCTGAATATTCACTCCCAGCTAATCACACGCCACAAAAAACTTAAACATGTTCATTGATGTTCAAAAAATCCTTTCCAAAAATGAAAAAAGGTAAGAAATAAACATCAGAATTATCAGAATTATTATGATGAGTAACCAACAATGCTGTTGATTCCTGTACACACATTTTCAGTTACTTGAATGTGACATAGCTGCTACTTGAACACATCAATCCACTGCACAAAGATTGGTCTAAGGGCACTTCGAATTCTTACTTCCCTGCAATATCACAGGAAACACTTGAGGAATGCTATTGGAAACCATCTGGCAGCAAATAACTAGGAAAAATTAAAAAGCCTATTTTTGGTCCTGAGTCCCCTTTTAGTGTCTGCTCTCTGTTCATGTTGTTCACCCAGCTGCCAAGTGGAACAAAATGTACTTCTGCTATTCTGGGTTTCCAAACAGGAGGACAGAAAACATAATTCAAGATTCTGCAGCTGAAGGTTTTTGAAAATTTTAAGGCACATAACACTTTAACCTTGTAATAATCTCTCTCAATTTGGTCAAAAAATTGTTCAGCAAGACTAAGTATTCCTGTTTCTGCACAGAGCTATGAACAGTTTAAAGTAATTTCAAGATTGAAAATGAAAGGTTTAATCAGGAAGTCTAAAAGAAAAGACCTAGATAACCCATGCAGCTTTAAAGAGGATTGAAAAGGGCAATAAGGTTTGTTTCAGAACTGGCATCAGTTATTTGACATGACATCAAGCTTACGCTTTAAGAAAATTTAGTAAAAGTGTGTTTTAGGGAAACAGGTATCTTAGAAGCAGCCAATGTACGTTGTTATGGAATATTGCAAGTCTGGAAATACATAGTCATCTTTTAGATAATGCTTGTATTTTGAGATATACATCTATGCAAGACCCAAACTTGTCTTTTTCACCATCCAGCTCTTGTACTAATCATCCCAAGAAATAACAAACTTCAGGAAAACTCAGTCCTTCTATTTACATTGCAAAATTCTCAGTGAAGGGAAGCAGGTGAGTGTGGATCTTGCTAAACGTTTCTGAGTTCTAAGCAAATTATTTAAGTACTGTGTCTATGTTAGTGAACAAAGTGGGCTGGGACCATTCTGAAGGCAAGTAGCACAAGAGAGAGGCCTGCATGATTGAACTCTCTCCTGTCCTCTGAGTGAGATGGCCTTGTCCTTACTGCCCATCAGGAGCAGACCTTGGCTAGTGCTATCCAAAGTGGCCCCTTGGCTTTGTCTGCATAGTGTGAGGTGGTCCGGGCCAAAACCATACCAACATGTTAAAACATTATCTCTGTAGATAATCACAATGCTTGGTCTGGGTTAGTTTTCAAAGTATGGGCTGTGAGTTCACCTGACTCCAAGACTATGGGAGAGCTCACAAAAGGGAAAAGATCAACCATACAACAGCTGGCAAGAAGCCTGCCCAGATCTGTAACACTTATCTGAACTAATTAAGCTGCTTTCAGACACAAGTGCCATTTCTGTATAAGTCAAGTAAACAAGGCTAGGGAACCTTCCCACGTAATTGATAATTCACCCAGTGAAATCATTCACATGGTCCCTGGAAGGCTGTTTTTTGACCTAGCCCAGACTCTTCCACAGAATCACAGAATGATTCTCAGGCACAGCACAAAGCCCTCAATGGGTAAGGCATCATTCTCAGTGGGCAGGAGGTTGAGAGGATTTTAGGTGGGTATGGAGTATTCTGTTCCAATTGACCTCAGTACCCAAGAGTAAACCTGAATATGACTAACTAGTTTAGATAGGACCAGGTTGTCATTAGAAGTAATACTCATAGACTTTTAGAATGGTTGCAACTATAAAGGACTGCTATAGGCAACCTAAGCCAGTTTCACTCAGAGTAGATCCAGTGCACCAGGCTCCTTTTTGAATTATTTAATCAAGTTTTTAATATCTCCAGAGAAATATACCTATACTGTTAAACAAAAAAAGGGCCAGTGACTGGATTGAAATAACAGACCTTCATCAGCCAGTTAAACTGCTAGCTCACTCTCTGGGTTTGGATGGTCCAACTTCTTCTGCTTCAAAACAAGTGTCTTATTTTTATGGACATAAGCTAGGCACCACACTTGGCTATTGCAGTTATCAGTCCTCTGCTGTCTTTCTTTAGCACCACAGACACAGTCAAGATGGGCAGAACTGCACAGCATATTTCCCAGCCTCATCAGGGCTCCCTGACCTGAACTACGTGGAGCTCACTGCAGTGTGTCTGCACCTGTGGCATTGCAAAGCTGGTACCTCAATAAATCACCAGTAAATTAGTAATGGGGCTGATTGTGTTTTTTATCCATTTCAGTTTAATGTAATAAAGGCATTATACAAGGCTCTAGGTGGTCTAATATTTAATTATACACTAAATATGACTAAATTACATCTCATCATCATTTAAATGAGTTCCCAAACCAGGCAAACACCTATTCTCTCTGTGTACCTCCTAGCCACATTCAGTTTTCTCCAGAGTAAAAATGTGGCTATTGCAGAAAGAAATCTGAAGAAAATCTGAGCACGCAGGAAATGCTGCAGACAATGTTCAGATGGGTGCATACTTTTCCTTTGTAAAGAGTGTAAAACAGATAAAGCATTGCTGCCACACACATCAGTGCCAGTGAGAGTGCAATCATCTTTCAAATGAATTGGTTCCAAGCCATGTAAAGTTTTATAGGCCATAGATAGTACCTTAAATTTCAGTAGGTCATGTAATGCATCAGATTTCTGCAGATATCCTGCTGTGTGAGAGCATCCAAGTCCTGAATAATTTCAATGTCTCTCACGCAGAGGATATTGTGGAACTCTGTTATGACATCACCAAAGTAGGGCTAAAAGATGAATGATTTGTCTCTGAAATTCTCAGGAGAGAAAGCTATACAAAAGAAAAGGATTTAATGGAAATTAAACTTGTAAGGGACAGAAAATATTTTAATGAAATCTCAGGTTTGGATATGGTTGAGTTCTCTAACACTTGATGTTGTCTTCTACACAATTCCAAATTTCAAAATGGAAGCATGAGACCATATGATAGTACTTTTGCTTAAAGGTTAAACCACTTAGAGCATAGTGAGTAAATTTGCTATTTTTGTTGTCTGATACTGTTCATAAGTGATGCTGTCTTTAGATATCTAATGAGAACTAGATTATTCTCATATATCTACTGAAAGTAGACAAAATCTACAAAAGGGAAAATTTCTAGAAAATATTGGGAGAAATTTTCTCACAATGAAAGTAGTCAGACAATGGAATAACTTGCCCAGAGAAGCTATGAATTTTCTTACAGAACTTTCCCTGAGGAATCTGCTCTCGTACGGCCTTACTCTGAGAAAAGAAGGGGCTTCTAGAGGTCCATTCCAACCTAAAGTAGTCTATGATTCTGTAATTTAATTTTTTTTAGATATTGTTATTATTTTCTATATTATATGTTTTATTATTTCTATGATATATACATAAATTAAATATACGTGGAAAATCACAATAAATCAGTAGAAGAAAACCAGTAATAAGTACATAATTGTTACTTATAAAACTTTCCAACAACTTCAAAGTATGGTGAAGTCACGGCTAGCTATGGGACTATATTAGAGGGACCAGATCATTTGGCAAGGTGGAATCATGACTTATACGAAAGGACATGAATCTAGAAGTAACAAAAACTCCTATAGGTTAATGAGGGTTGTGCTCAAGAATTCTGTTTCTCTGGAAAGGACACATGATAGCTACACATGTGGTAAATAGTAAGGTAAAAGTGAATTGACAGGAAAATGATTCAATAAAATGATTCAATACAAACAATGAACTACCAAATGTATGCAGACCTGCAGAGATGTCATTACTCATGAGATATCAATGCAATATGGAAGACACTTTTCAAGTAGGATTTGGACAAACTGTAGCAAACTTCAAAAATAATTAAAAGAACAAGTAAACCAAGATTTTAAATCTTTTTGTGGGAAAGCTGAAAAAGAAAACATTTTAAAATTTTTCCTCCAAAAAATTCTTTCAATCAGTTTTGCATTTAAAATGGTTCTGCCTTACAGGACAACATGGTGGAATGTTTTATGTAATGGTCTATTATACTGCAGTTGTCTGATTTTATATAGTTTAAAGGTATAGAAATTCCAGGCCTTATACACTTTTCTGCAGAGGAACAAGGGCTGATTTTATACATGAAAATCTACCAAATTGCAGTAAGGACTTCTTTTTCATTTATATGACTCATTGTCTTCTTGATAGAGTTTTATATCAGTGTTCTGTACTTAGGCAGAGTTCTTTACATTCAAAAATATGTGATCAGTTTGAGAAAAACAAAACAAAGCAAACATTTCTGTAAGAGAAGGCAATAATTTTGGTGTAACAATAATATTTTTCCCTTTTTATAGAGACTGCTAAAATGGTTGCATCTTATGCGGACGTGCTGCACAATCTTTGAGTGAAACATCTTTTAATGGGGGCAGCAACCATGAGAACAGCAATCAGGAGCAGCAAGTTTCTGTAAACACCTTCAGCACTTAGCTCACATCTGATTTTAGCTTAGCTGTAGGATGGCAGAGCTCCAGTGGTTTCATTAGTCAGGACTTTGAAATCAGAGCCCATATTTATTTTATTATCTCTGTTTTCTCCACCTTCAGTCAGCATGTCATAAGTACTTCATAAGCCCTCCTGGCTTGTGGCAATCCATGAGACACACATGACTGTCTCTATTAGCATCCATAAATCCAATATCTGCCTGAACTTGAATTCATTAAACTCACACTTGCAGCTAACCCTTGAGCCTTGCACCTATCTTATCAATATTTAAATAACACTGTGTGCCTTTACTTTTTCCCCTGGTGCTAGTAAAAAGTTTTGATTTCAGGCACTGTGGCAGGTAAGGTGAAAGCAATAATTCCAGAGAATCTGAAGGTACTAGAAAATATTCCATTCCCTAATAGATTCCAACGTAGTGTTTTTCTTAAGTTTCAGCAAATCAGTGGAAGTCCTCAATAGTGGGTAAATATATTTTAATCTCAATTATTGTTATAAGAAAAAACGTATTTACTCAAATCATTGTAGAGATGTTCTTAAATACCCTTTCAAGACAAAATATCCTAGTCTCGGGGTATTTTGCTTGTTTGATTGACAACCAGTACAAATCTCCCATAGTTCATTTGCGAATTTTGGCTGCCCGAAAATACCAGGTTCCCTGTTGCTCTGTTTTTAACAGGGTTTGCTGCTTTCTCCCTTTGTGTCTTTAACACAGCGTGAGTCACCCATGGCCACAGCCCCCTGGGGCTGTTCCTACCTCTTTCAGCAGGGAGTGCCTCCCAAAACACAGGTGTTCCTCTGACCAGCTGAGGTTTTCTCTCCTGATGGTTCCGTTTCCTCCACTGTTGTTTCATGTGCCACACGATGATGCCTACATCCACCAGGAAACAGACAACCCACCTGCACACAGTATCACTCCATCTTTACCTGAAGGGAGTGACCATGGGTTTTGAAACAAACGTGACTGGCAAACCAACATCTGGCAATTGCTGGTAGGAAATAGAGATCAGCAATTTCCAGACAAGCCATTGCCCTCCCCAATGTTCCTTGGTGATAGAGACACAGCAGGCCTAACTGTAGAGGGAAGAATTTTGGCAGGCCACAGCTACTCAGGTAGCTTCAGTTCAATAGCCCTTTTTCCACAGAAACAGCTTATTTAATTGCTTCACATTGAAGTTGCAAATTTTTGCTGATTTTAACAATTTTCCAAACTATATATTGAGTAATCATAACAGGCGGAGGCAGGGGTGGGCTGAGAACCTCAGGCCCGTGATGGGTTGAATGTATCCCGGCTCCTTGATTCACATTTGGGGGGGTATAAAAGTGGCTGCACAGGACTTGTGGGTGTGCCTCTGGCCACATCCAGCCATGGATAAGCTCCTAGTGCTGCTCCTTTGCCTTGTAGCTCGGCAGATCACCATCTTTGGTCTCTAATTGTCTCATTTATTACTTTTGTTAATAAGTTCCCTATCTTTTAATTGGCTCAATTAATTTTTTTTGTTACAATTTCGTGCCTTCATTGCTGACAGCCATGGTAGCTGTTAGCCAGATGCTGAGGAGTATTGTCCAATGTAGGAGGAATATTTACTTCTACCAAAGTCATGTAAGTGATATATTTGTTAATGAAATGAAGTCAGGTAAGTCCCTTGTCATGCATATTCCATAAACAAAATTGTTCAGAATAGTGTCTTTGACACAAAAGCCCAGAACAACAGTATCTGTCCTGGTGTCCAGGTGCATTTAATTTTGTTAGATTTCAGGCAGCGGAGAATATTATTTCTTAAATCCTGAAGTTATGTTAGGAAGAATAAATCTGGGAGAAAACAGCTTCTTTATTTTGAGTGTGAAGAGTATGGCATACAGAATAAGTGGTCTAAAGACATGTAAGGCAGGAATCTCATGTCCTCTAATACATCTGTCAAAAGCTCCATAAATGTCTCAACAAATCAAACCCCATTCTGCACATATAAAGAAAGCCACTGATCAGCATTTTGAGCAAACTGGAGGGATACATACATGTATTTTTGTCTAGAGGGGGTAACTAAAAACCTACGGTGAGGACAAAGTCTTGACTCATGAAACCTGCTCTTTGGAAAGAGAATATGGCTGAAATTTATTAGAGCTAAATCCAGTTATTAAATTGCAGTTGTATTCTTGCTATCTGTCTTCAGCTTTTAGACCTGATGACTGTTGCTTATACTCACCTTTGCTTAGGCTCTAATACAGCACTGTATTAGACAGCCTAAGGGCTGTTTTTACCATGAAGAAAGGAGAAGACTTCTAACAATTCAGAGAGTTACTTATTCTGCTTAGAAGAAGGTAAAACACAGAACCTAGCCACCCCTGCATCCTCTCCAACTTTTACAATTTAGAACTTATTTCTCATTTTAGAAGGGATCCAAACAGTAATCCCAAATCTATAATATTTACTGTGCCCATCCAGTATAAGAGATAATGTGGCCCATTATGATTGCATTCCATAAGGAAAGTAGGAGGTCTGCATTGCATGGTCCTATGCTTGCACACAGCAGCAGGAAGTGAGACTCTCCACCTTCCTTCTGGAATGAATCTTCAAATAGCCTTCTCTAATTGTATTATTTTTCTACTACGGATATTCAAACATAGGATTTTCTTTCCATAAATGTTCTTTAAAGTGTTTTCAGACCTCTCTGCTCTACTAATAATCAATAATCACACTAGCACTGTGAGAAGAGTTTTAAAAAGGTTGCAAATACACATTATTAACCTGCTTATGTATGGATATGGACTGTGGACTGGAACTCAAAGAGATCATGAAGAATTGATCTCCTGTGGAAGTAAGGTCTTCCATTTAAACAAGTCATTTAGTTTCCTCTTCATTGAAATTCCTATTTCCCCTGACTTTGCATGTTTATAATGTAGTTATCTCAACTGTGTAGAACACCATTACCTTCCAGTGTGCTTATATGGAAAGAAAAATTCATTCACCTTACTTGTTTCTCTACTTAAGTGTTTGATGAATCACTTAAAGAAACACCCATTTATCCCTTTTGACGATATAGAAAGCCTAACTGAGATGTAGACATGTATATATAACAGCAGGATTTGCATTAGGAAAGATGAATCCAACTCCTAATCTTGCTCCAAGTTCAGTGAGGAGAATTACCTGCATCTGGAAGGTGATAAACATGGATATACTTTTTCCACAGTGCAATGTCTTCTCCTTATCCTCTGTCTTTCTCCATTACCTTTAACAAGCATGTGAAAGTAGAGGCAAAAACATATGGTTAAAGTTAGATGAGATGAAAACCACGTATGCAGTTATTTTCTAGTTCTTCTGGAACACATCTCCATCACATCCATGAGTGTGATGAACTTTAATATATTGTCTGTACGCTTCCATATCAATTTGAAATCCTTGTCTTAAAGTACCAGCCAAAAAACATTGAAGAAATGCAATCCCTTTCCTAGACCATGCTTAAATGGGTGTATCCACCTTATCAACTGATGCAGTGTAAACCAGGAAGGACTAGAGTTTGACTTGATTGTGTGTGTATGGCAGAACTCCAACTAAAAACTCAAGGTGAATTTGCACAGAAGAATCCTCCCGGCACACTGAGTTATGACTTAGAGAACCATAATAGAGAGATTGTAAGTCATGCCTCTAAGTCATGGTAGACTTTTATGTTTGGAAACAGTATTCATTCCATAGTTTTCCTTTTTTAATAACGTTTCAGAGTGGTGACCACTGTAAAATTCACAAATCTTGAGAATAAGAGCACTTTGTTTCACTCCCTTCCATCACAACCAGTAAGAAAGATCATACAGGCCAATTTTAGTTCTTGATGACAGCTGCGAAATCTTACTGAATGCTCAGAGGTGTAACTATGGAAATCACTTGGCATGTAGGATCTTATTTTTTATTTTTAAACTTTTTACACCTCCCTCTGAAATTGCCATCTCCTGGCTCCTGTTAGGCAGAGGATATGCAGCTTTTCTAACCTATCATTTCATACCAGTAGTAATGATGATTGATATGGAAACAGCACAGCTTGTCTATTAGCACCAAATTGAATTTGCAAGGATGTCAGTGAGATTATATAGCTATGCATCCACATGTGTTCACGGAAATACATATAAGTTTAAAATAACATATCCGACATTAATCAATGAACTTAAGGTTTCTGTGCAATTTAAGTGAAAGCTCAGGATGAGATATACTTTGTGTAGAAGAATGTTTTGTTACTCTTCTTCACCAGGCTTGAAAACATGATGGATACATTTATACAAAGAAATTAAAAGGGTTCACGTTAAAAACTAGGCAGTGGATTTGTGATCCTTTGCACCCTTTCATTAGCTTACCCTCTCACACCTGTTTGCTTTGTGAAAATTAGTACTCTGGTAAGTAATACCCAGTGGATAATACCTGACAGACCTCTTTCCCAAAGGTCAACTGGATTCCTTTTGGAAAGGGCAGAGGCAGCAGCCTGTGAGCTCAAGATTGGCCATTCAACAGTCTCACAGCTACAGAGTTGAGGCTGTCCTGTGTTATTCAGTATTACAGATGTACCCAGATAAAACTGGGTGTTGACACATGACAGCAGCAGCCAGAAGCAAGAGGGGTGAATTTTGAAGAAGAAGTAATCTTTGCTACAAAGATCTCTCCTAATTAGAGGCAGCAGATTAATTGTTAAGTTAAAATCATGGAATCAGAGAATGCTCTGGGCTGGGAGGGACCTAAAAGATCATCTAGTTCCAACCCCCCTGTTGTGGACAGGAATATCTTCCACTAAACCAGGCTGCTCAAAGTCCCATCCAACCTGGCCTTGAACACTCTCAGGGGTGGGACATCCACAGCTTCTATTCCAGTGCTTCAACACCCTCACAGAAAAGAATTTTTTCCAACTATCCAATCTAACCTACTCTCAGTTTGAAAACATTCCCGGTAGTCCTGTCAATGCTCTTGTAAACAGTCTCTGTATCCCTTTTTCTTTTTGCAGCTACTGGAAGGCTGCAATTAGTTCCCCTGAACAGACTTGCCATCCTCATTTAGCAGTGTTTGTCTGCAGCAAGCATGGACAAGAGGGAAGAAGAGGCCATCACTCAGTGGTTCTTTCCACCTGGGACCATTTACAATTGAGGCTTTGAGTCGGAGGTAATATATTTTCGTAGTACTGTTATCTCAAAAACTTCAGTCATGATACTGTGCAAAAAATCAAAATACGAGTCGCTAAAGTCAGGATTTTTTGCCAATGTCTGCTTATGAAGTACTTCAGGTTTGTGCTTACATTACAGATTTGTTTTACATTAGAGATGCTGTCCTTGATCCCCAGTAAGACTGGAGGTGTGTAGGAGTCCAGTGGAACAGACATAGGGGACATTGATCCTAGTAAACGTTTACTCCTAAAGAGACACATAGGGCTTAAGTAGGTACTCCTATTGGGGCTGGGGGGGGAGGGAAGTGTTTAAGAGGGCGAATATTAAAAAGCAACATTTATAAACTGCTAAAATAACTACAGAATGTTGTCTTGCTGACCCTATTTTCTGCAATAGCACAAGCTCTGTTGCTAAGTAATTAACAGAGCCAAAGAAAG
Source organism: Daphoenositta chrysoptera (assembly GCA_013397915.1). Classification (NCBI taxonomy): domain Eukaryota; kingdom Metazoa; phylum Chordata; class Aves; order Passeriformes; genus Daphoenositta; species Daphoenositta chrysoptera. Next base: position 415,689 of record VZRO01008341.1, on the reverse strand, counting down.
AAAGAGGGAAAAAAAGAGAATCCTATTTCTAAACTCTCTTTAAGTAGCACTTATATGGATATTAGATGGCAGCAGACATGTTATAATTGTTGTTCTAGTATAATATAACTCAGTCACACTGAAGGGAGCACCATGAAACTGTTATACAGTGAATTTCAATCCATATTGCTTTATCTCACAGCACACATCTCCATTTGCCCTGGACTTTGTGTAAGATTCACATTTTTCTAAAGGAGAAAATTACTTCCTTGCTCCATGGTGACATGGTATTTAGACTTGACCTCTGGTTAGTCCTGAGAACTCCTGAGTACCAGCTTTCCTGCTCAGGTCAGTAGAGAATCTCTTTTCAGCATTGCAGTGGGATCCACCTCACTGCTTTTTCTACAGTTGCAGGGCAATTCAGTGATAAACTCGGAGATGAAATTCAGCCACTTCTTTCCCATTTGGACACTCTGAGCAGTTTCTCCTAACAAACTGCTTTAATTTGTAAGCAGAGACAAAATAGAAGCAAACAGCCAATCTTTGTGGCAGTCTGCATTCAGTGATATATTAAAAAAAAATTACCCTGATAGAAAACCTGGCGTTTAATATTGCAAAGGAATAAGATATACTCTTCAGTATACAACAGATATTTCACTTCCAGCCTTGTTCAAGTCCTGCATTGAAAGGCACCCATCCATCCTACTGTAAAATTGAGTAAGTTATTTATTATTACTGTAGTGAAACTGTGGTATCTTTAATTTCATCAGAGTTACTAGATTGCAGATATCTGACTACTTAATGACCTTGTATTTACTGAGAAAAAAAAGTCTGCTGCTGAAATGACAGACATGTAATGGCACAAATTCATTGTGAATAACAGAGCTATAGAGGAGCTTACCATACAATGTATGACTCAGATTTCACTGCTTTTTGACATTCAACAGTAACAGTAAAATATCACTGAAATAAATATCAGCAGTTAATCACAAGAGATGTAATGTTATTGAGGGGGAAAATATTACCCTTTTCTATATGTTTTGCTTCAACCCTGTGCAGGAAATAAGCAACAAAAAAAAGTCAGTTAAATTGCACTATTCTATCTCACTCAAAAGAAGTAGAGAGACATTAGCCAATGGCAAAGCATAATGTTGGAGAAGGAGGAGAAGGAGAAGGAGGAAGAAGACAAGGAGGAGGAAGACGAGGAGGAGCAGAAGTGAATTTGCAATCAGAGTACCTTTCTTCTCCAGCCTCCCATACACACCCTTAAGAAGTTTGCCTAGTGGCATTATAAGAATGAATTATATTAATTTATGTTAATTATCAAGTATTTTTAAAGTTTCTTTCTTTTAAGAGCAGATGACCTCCAAAATATTGGCTGTGCCAAGCCTTACAAATTCTGAAAATATCTTTATATTTAACAAAGACTATGCAACAAAAATGTTGAAAATCAGAGCTTTACTGATCAATCCTTTTCTTTTGAGAAGAATAAAAATTCAGTGTTCATTTATGCTTGTACAGATCTTCCTTTTGAAGAACAAAGCACATTAAAATTCAGTGCCATAATGCTTCTTGTGTCCTAAGTGTCCTTACACACCATGAATGATGGGAAACAGAGGTGTTTCACAAGATGCTCAGAGGTGCCATGGAAGTCTGTGGGTAATCCATAGAGGAAATTTAGATCTACCCACATTATATTTTGCTTGAAAGACCATCATTTATGTCCATTTCTACTGCCCTGCTCATGCAGTTTGCTCTTCCCCTTCAGAAGGCAAAAACGAAGAGTAAAATCTAAGACATCCCTGTTGTCTAATCTGTCAACCATACTTCAGTAACTGGCCATGAATGTCAACAGTTAAATAAGCCTGATCCAGAAGCAATTAGTCATAAATCCCATTACCCCAAACAGAAATCTGACACAGATTAAACTAAAAAAAGGTATCTAGCTACTGACTTTAGCACTAGCCCAGGCAAGCAACCTGTGTAGTACTTCCAGTTGTAAAGGCAGTTTGTGGTACAGTCAATACTTTTAAAAGCACTTATGTGTGAAAAGGTTATACTTACATTTTTATGAGAAAAAGAATGAAGGAGTAAAGATAAACTGTGAGACCCAAACAAGAGAATTAAGGAAATGTTAGGTGTAAGCAAAATTAATATGCAAAGTTCAGGTTTTATAGTTAATACTGAGAAAATAAACTAAACCTCAGTAAAGAAAGGGACAGATGTTCAGGGAACACATAATATTTCTTTTTCAGCATGAAATCCACAAATTTGACCCTATCAGCAATTATCAAAGGTACCAAACTTGAAGCTGCAAGATGTAGAAATATTTTTCTTTTTGAAACCCAAACCCAAATTTATTGAAGTGAGTCATTGCAACCTGCTTCATCTGTGGGCAAATGTTGGTTTTTTAGTGGGAACCACTTCAGACAGAAAAAGAAGGGCTTTATAAGCCATGCAATAAATAAGTAATGTCCTGCAGAAATAACCTAAGCTTATATCATGTGGTGTGGTTTTATTTACAAATTATTTTTGTCCAGTGTAAGTAATTACAATAGGTTCTGTTATACCAGTGGTTCATGGGCATTCAATCAGCTGTTATTCTGTCCCTATGCTTTGAGCTTTCTTTTAATCTTGCAACCTGTTGAAAACATATTTAAGATCTATAGTTTATTGTCTCAAAGATTGTCAGTACTCATTTGAAACCATCTCTGAAACCATTATCAAGTACTGTTTTTCTTGATACTGTGGGACATATCTGTAGGTGCCAATCTGGCCCTGCCTGCTGCCTGTTGATAAGGCAGATACCACATATATCTTGTCACTATGCCAGTATTTGCCACAAGCAAACTGAAGCTCATCCTCTGGCTCTTATGGATTGTAGTGTGAAGTGCAGGGCAGAGATAATAGTGGAAGGCATTCTACAAAGTGCTAAGGTCATGGAGTCTGAATAAATACTAGCTCAGGCCCACTGGAATTTCATTGAATGTTTTTCTAATCTCTTTCATTTCTTTTGAGATTTCAGATGTTCATACACATGTGAATCACGAAATGTCAACTGAAAATAAGGCTTACATTCTTACAGGTTACAGACACAGAATGATAAACTGGAAATATAAGCAAACATTAAAGGGTGAAAATTACCAGATTTTATCAATTTATTTGAGGCATCATACTTAGTATTATGGCTCTGCTGATATGGAGAGATATCTTGAACAACTTTTTCCTCCTCTCCCAAGTCCCCTAGAGAACAGCATTTTTCACCAGAAGGTCAGGAAGGAAAATGCAGCCTTTAGCTTCCAGCTGGTTTTAAGTAAAGTGGAAATGGCATCTGCCCTAAATATGAAATATGCTCCAAAAGATATTCTTAACAAAGTAAAGGGATGACTCTAGCTTCTTCTTCTTTTAAGTTAAGAGAGGGATCTGGTGATTAAAAGAAGTGTTGCAGGCTGAAGCTGGGAGAGACAAATAAAAACTCAGAAACAAACAACAGTATAAGCATGAATTTGAAGCTTTGTTTTGGTCACTGAGGTTTGATGTAAGAGCTTTTTCCTGTGCTTTACCTTACATTTCTCATCACAGAAAATTCTGGAACAAATCGGAAAGAGATAAGAGATAATATTCTGTCTGGGACTCTTAAGGCCACGGTTGTGGTCATTGGACACATTTCCTCTCCCCACTAATCCATTTCCAACCTAGGCAGTCATCCTATCTTTGATTCCTTGACCCATGAGAGGAAAACCCTGGAAGAAACAGTTACAGGCCGCTACAGACAATTGATTCCAGCATCAGTAGAGATACCATTTCCCCCAGAGATCTCTCGTCTTTATTATACAGTCTGTTGTGCATTAACTGGGATGTGCTAAGCAGGTGTCACCTCTGCCAGGCCTGGAATTAGCACCTTCCTGTCAAAAATTCCACCTTTCTGTGCTTATCTCAAGTTCCAGCTATGGGGGATTCTCTTATGGCAAGTTCCTTCTGTGGCCTTGACAGTGTTTGAGACAGGCAAAGGTGTTTTTTAATTCCTTACAACAGCTCCAGTCAGGAGAGGAAGCAAAGGTGATTCCAGGACATTGTGGCTTTATCACTGGCTCTCAAATGCACAGACAGGCAAACATATAATGTCACGAAACAAATGGATATTTATGCGGAATAAAAGATAGCCCAATAAAAAGTAGAGTGGATAAATCAGAGCTCTATAATGACATGCTATTTCCAAGGATGCAAGTTATGATAAGACACTGAGATCTATAGCAAAAAGAGAACAAAGTAACAGCTATAATTCCTTTAAAGTTTAGTTGTGAACCTTTAGCAACATTGCCTGTCCTGCAAAAATAAAAATGTTTTTCAATGAAAGAGAAACTACCTTTGTTTTTCCTCACCCAGGTAGAGGAAATATTAAAAAAAAAAAAGAAAAATGTTCAACTGAGAAGAAAGTTGATGACCACATAACCTCATTTGCTCCTGAAGGATTACTGATTTGGAGACTACATTGAGAGTCATAAGGAGCATGTCCAGGCAACTGTATTTTCAGTCCACCATTACCTCTTTCCCACCGTTGTAAAAAAAGTCCTGTTCAGGGATGGAAAATGTTTCAGCCTTGGCCCTCAGCCAAAATAAAATCCTTCCTCTTTCCAGGAAAAATAAAAATCCTAAGCAGCAACCTGAACATTTTCACCTCCATTCTACAAAACAAATTTTCAGAAGTGTAATGCAGCTTGGGGCACTAGATGTTCTAGCAGCTTGTCAGGATTTTTTAGGACAAGGCAGGGAGTGTCTGTGCATCAGATGGGAACTGTGATAAATATATATGAGACTGAAGGAAGGGTAGAAGGGGGTAAGAAGGCAAACCTCTTCCAGAGGACAAGACATAGAATTTTCAGCTGCTGTTGTACCTTTCAACTGCCACTGCTGACACAGGCAATCCCTCCTTTCCTGGCCAATTGAAGTTGATTTTCTACTCCTTAATCCAGGTTATTCAGACTTTTCCATCATATATATCCAGTTGTCCACAGCAGAGGTAGAGGGGAGTCTTTATCATAACTCGCAAAAGATGGACTTCAGAGCTTCCTTTTCTGGGTTCTCTCTCCTTTTCAGTTTCTCTAAATCTATCCTCTTGGCAACCACAGAAATGCTTCTCTCCTATACCTCACACCTCTTGCATACACATAACCCAGAAACAGTGCTAGTCTTTACTTGCTCTGAAATGAGACAGCTCTTCAATTTCCCCCAGCTGACTTTCCCTCCACTTTACCAGAGACTCAGAGCAGATACTTGCCAGGCACACTGGTGCTGGGGCCTGAAACACTCCTGCTCACTGCGTGAAGGAACTCTTCTGCCCTACCATAAATACATCTCCTAAGGCAGAACCTAGTCCCTAATGTAATGGATATGTATAGTGCATCTCCAGTGCGAGAAATTTCACTAAAATCAATAAAAGGAATCAATACAATTATGGAATCAGTAAAAGGAAGGTTGGAAGCAAATGGAAAAATCTGTACATTAGGTTTTAATAATCCTTGGATCTTACAGATTTTATTTAGTAGTTTTGTATTTAAGGCTATCAAACTTGTTTCTGGAGGCTGGCAAAATAAAGTACTGTTCCACAGGCTTCTCCGTCTCTCACATTAAGAGGACTGGAACCCAAACAAACATCTGCTGTGACAGGGAGACACATTTCTCTGTCTCAACCACAACCTTCTCTGTAAGTATAGTCTCTCAAGTATAAGCAGATTGAGGCAAGATTACTGCTTTAGAGTCCAAAACTCTAAAAAATATTTAAAGGTGAGGTTTTGGATGCAATTTTACATATAACTTTATTTCTGCGGGCATTATTGTTAAAACATAGATAGCACTGGCCAGAATTTGGCAGTCATTGTGTGCCAAAAACCTTCTGGTTTGCAACTACATTGAATTTCAGTTTTACACAGAAGACCATGCATTATTTGGATAAAAAGATTGAACTGGTAATAAGAAACTATTCACATTATTTACAAATCCATAAATATGTGATCTTTTCTCCCTTCCAACCGTATTTCAACTGGCAAGATGGAATAACAGTATACCCTTTGGAACCTTTCTTCACTCACGTACATATAATCATTGCTGTCAGCCCATCAAGCTCCAGGTGTAAATAGATTCTATACAAACTCTTTTAAGTCACATTTGATTAGACTCTTTCCTGTATGAGTTTGACATCTTCTATTATTTCTTATCACTGCTTCTGTGGCGGACTTCCCCAGAATAACTCCTGTACCATAGCTGACAAACGAAATCTGACTTGCATTACAGAGAAAGTAATGCTGAAAGTCTCCAGCCAAATACGGTAAATGAAAAGTGTGTACTGTACAATTATCTTACTTGATAGAAGCTTTATTTTGAGTAACATCAGCCAAAACCAGGTAACACTTACCAGACAGGAGAGGATAGAAAGTAACCTGTATCCTGGGTGGAGGTGGCAGACAACCTATGGCAAGATAAAGGAATGTAGTAACAGAAAGTAACATAGCCAGTAATAAATAAGGAGAAATGTGTATGTTTTGTGGTGCAGACTGTAATGAAAAGAAAAAAATTAATTATAAGAAATAAAACCAATAACAACCAATAATAAAACCATGGCTGAAACTTGTAAATGTTTATTTAAGAATGCCAATAATCACAAAGATTATGAGACACAGCTGGAAGCTTTATGGACCTACTTTGTTGTGAATGGTTTTTGGAAAACTAATATAATGACAGATTTTGCCTATTTCAGTTGCTTTCTTGCCATCTTTCTCTCTCCTCCCAAATATGTAAATATAGAGAGGTAAAAGACCTCTTATAATGCATGACTAAATGCATGACCTGTGGATTGGGGTCAGGGTATGCATCAGCAAGTGTGTGGCCAGGAACAGGCAACCTGAATTCATCTCAGGCAGGAGCCAAGGGCTAGAGTCTTAGCTGAAACCCAGCTCCTGTGGGAAGGAGGATCATCCCTACTAAGGCTTCTCACTTTCTTCACACAAGAGTTTCACACCCAGAACCACCTGTTGTGCTTTCTGTAGTTGTACACGAGCTCAAGCAGCCAAAAGTTGTGAGGGAGTGTCGATGCACTCAGGGCTCTGAAGAAGAAACTGGTGGTGTCTGGAGGAGAAGCAACAAGTTGCAAGGCACCTTTCTGTGCACGTGTCTGTATATGAACATCTGTGCTGGGTGGATCCTGGCTGGACACCTCCCAGGTGGACAGACAGAGGAAAAATGTAACAAAAAGCTTCTTGCTCAAGACAAAAATGTGGAAGGGATCACTCACCAGTTACGGTCAGACAATCTCAGCTTTGGGAAATTGCCAATCATGTAAGAGTAGGATATTGAGAATTAAAAACTAACCATAAAAAAACATTCCTCCACCCGTCTTCTTTCCAGGATCAACTTCGCTCAGAAATTCTCTGCCTTCTCCCCTCGGCTGTGCAGGGCAATGGGGAGCACAGGTTGCAGTCAGTTCATGTTGTCTCTGTCACTCCTTCCTCCTCAGGGGGATGACTCCTCACACTTCCCCTGCTCCAGAGTGGAGTTCCTCCAATTACAAACAGTCCTCCATGAACTTCTCCAACATGGGCGAACTGCTCCAGTGTGAATCCCTTCCAGGGGTGCACTCCTTCAGGAACAAGCTGTGCCAGCATTGTCCCACTCAGGATCACAAGGCCTGCTAGCAAACCTGCTTCAGTGTGGGCTCCTCTTTCCGTGGGTCCACCACTCTGCAGGAGCCTGCTTGAGTGCTGGCTTCCCACAGGGTCACATCCTCATTCACATCATTCCACCTGCTCCAGCATGGGGTCATCCATAGGCCAGTAATATCCAACCTTGTAAATTATGGCTTCTCTGGTTATTTCACAACTTACCTATGCCAAATTGTAAATTCATGAGGTGATGGTAATCTCTATACCTAAGAACTTTGTCTACTGTGAACATTTCTTCACAGTAGCACAAGTGAGTGTTGTACACAATTCCAATGCTGTAAAATGTATTCAGATGGGCATATGTAAGCTAGTACAGCACTTTGTAACATGATTATAAAAAAATATGTTTGCACAGAACTATATAGCTACATAAGTCAAGTTTTCAATTTTATGGTTCTATGCAATTATTTCCAGTAAATACACTTTCAGGCTGGAGTTAGAGATATTTTAGAGATATGGCTCTATGCTTTACAACTAATTTATCAATTTGTTTCTGTGTTAGATCAAGCCGAAATTTATATTCTCTGGAGCTACACATCAGTTTTGCTTAAACATTCATAGCAGTACACACATTATACCAGCTGTCATAGATTTTAAACTTGGGATCTGTAGCCCTTAACAAAATTATTAACTCTGTTGGCTGGTATTTTTGAGATGGGGGTGGTAACGGGAAAGTTGGATAATGATAACAAAACTGAAAGCAAACAAACCGTGTTAGAATGGGAGAACATGAACACATTTCTGTAACTTTATTCTCATTTCAGTGTCATGAAGACTTTCTCAAAACCAGAGGAATTCTGCAAAACTCCTCACTAAGTTGTGAGTGGAGATATGTTTTAGATACTCTGCAACTACTGGTACTGGAGTGCTGTTTATATGATTGCAAGAGAAGATTCCTGCAATCAGTCATCAAAATCTTCAAAAGAAACTGAACACCATAGGATAAGAGGCAAAATACAGGCATGGAGTGGAACTGCCAAGAGTAGGAAGGAGAATGTGCTCTTTGACCTTATCTAACAAACAGTGAAGGCCTTGCTGGAGATTTAAAGTTGGGGGCAGCCTTAGCTGCAGCGACCACGAGATTATGAAGTTCAGAATCGTGCGAGGAGAAAGCATGGCAGCAAGTAAGATAAAATCACAGGCTTCAGAAAAACTAGCTTTAGCCTCTTCAGGGATCTTCTTGGGAGAATCCCATGGGTACAGGTCCTGCAGGGAAGAGGGGTCTGAGAGCTGGTTAATATTCACGAATCACTTTCTCCAATCTCAAAAACAATCCTCTTGAGCAAGAAATAAACAAAGGGGGCAAGAGACCCATGTGGATGAATAAAGAACTTCTCTCATTACCTAAGAACAAGAAGGAAATATACAGGAGATGGAAGCAGGATCAGGCCACTTGAAATGAATATAGAGAGAGAGGTAGTCAGAGTAAGTAGAAGTCAGACGAGGAAGGCCAAGGTCCATCTGGCCAACAATGTCAAGGACAAGAAAAAGGGCTTTTTCAAATACGTCAACAACAAAAGGAAAACAAAGGATAATGTGGGCCCATTACTAAATGGAGAGGGATCCTGGTAACAGACAACACAGAGAAGTCAGAGTTACTGAATGTATTCTTTGTGTTGGTCTTCTCTGACAAAACCATCCCTCAGAAATCTCTTACCGAGGAGTGCAGTGTTGGTAGGAAGACTTTCCCTTGGACAGTGAAAAAGATGATGAGGGGTCTGCAGCATCTCTCTTACAAGTACAGGCTGAGGGAGCTGGGCCTGTTCAGTCTTGAGAAGGGATGGCTAGGAGGGACCTCATCAATGTATTCGAGTATCTGAAGGGAGGGTGCCCAGAGGCAAGAGCCAGGCTCTTCTTGGTGGTGCCAAGCAATAGGACAGGATGCAATGGGCAGAAACTGATGCACAGGAAGATCCACCTGAATATGAGGGATATCACCTTCCTAGCAATGGTATCTCATCCACAAAACTTCAGAGAGAAAATGCTAACTGGTGTACCTTTGCTCTTTAGCTCTATTGTTATTCTTATATTCCTGTCTTCTCAGCTTAGTCAACTGACGTATTTAGATACGTTATTTAGGATAAGATAAACTCCTTTCTTCTTTAATAAAGAAGAGAGACTCGTTTAGATGTAAATGTCTACTTTTCATCAAATGGATCTGACTTTGATCAAATATTCTTTTCAAGAATGGATTATGATCTCCAGATGTGTCTCTAAGAAACACCTACCACTAGTTCTTGTCCTCCATGAAGACAACTGCCCTTTCCCTTCTTTATCATAAAAAAACATGTTCAAATTTTTTGGGGAAGCATGCCCTCATTCATCTCCTACTCCATGGCCAATCAAAGGGCTAGACTGATTGTAACAAAGTTTCAGTATCCATATATTTTTTAAATATGTACTGTACATTTTTATCCATTTTAACCAAAACACCATACACAGCCAGCTTCACAGAAGGTGGTATGTAGTGCTTCTTTACCCTGAACTTTCTAGATTTTTCACCTAAGTAATGTAAGTACCTAAGTATCGAAATACTGAATCCAAGGTACATAATAGATGTATCCTTGAATTATTTGCACTGCGTTATTTTTTCCCCTTGGAACTGTTATTTTTGTATAATTAAAGAAATTAATCATCATGACACAGAACAACTGGAAATATTTGTGTACCTTCAGTCATACAGTGATGCAGACGGTTTGAGCTGGAATAATTAGTCCAAGAAAACTTGATAGAATGTGATAAGTCAGTAAAGTCATGTTACATGACATCACTGGCCTGAGGTGAAGAAGTGACAGACTATTACATTCAGACCAACTGACTAGTGATGGTTTAGTGCGAGATCATTATTCTAAACAAGATATATGATGCATATAGAACACTGTAAAAGCTCAGCAGGAACACAGTGCATTCAGATATTACCAGCCTCAAAAGACATGAACTATGACTTTCAGTGCACAGAGAAGGGAAGTGAGGGATTAAAGCAATAACCTATGTACAGTAAGTACTGTATTTTTACATCATTATCAAAAGCAAAATGAATGGTCTATTTGTATAGGCCTACAAAATAAATGTTCTATTTTTATAAGCCTACAAATATTGAAAGAGATGGTGATGATACCATATCTGTCGAACTTGACCTGAGTTGAATCATTGTATCTGATCTGAGAGCTGTGTACATTGGATTTTCTGTTGCTAAAGCAACAGCTAAGCTAGCTGTGAAATGAATGGACAAAATAATCCACAAGCACTTCAAAACATTATGTACATGCTCATTCTTATTGTATGTCATACCCACAAACATATATTTGAGTTGACTATGCAAAGATACCTAAGTGTATATGTATGTCGAGCATGCTTTGCCAAACAGCAAATGCTTGTGCTGTGAATGCGTATGTACAGTAACCGTGACTCTGAAATACCTTTTTGCAAAATATTTATTAAGTAGCTCAATTTGTAGAATTGGAAGCTACTTTGAAACAGTTGTGCTAACTGAACATAATTGCTGTAGATGTGATCCTGAGGAGTAATCAGGGATTGAGTAACCCTGTATTGTATCTGTGGAATGTTTTCCAATCTAGACGAAGTACGTGTGTTTTATCCCCAGGTAACAGTTTCACCTGAGATAACAGACAGGTTATGATAGATGTTGTACATCATGATCAGGGCTATTCCTCCCCCAAGTCCGTGCAGTCCAACTAGACAAGACAAGTGAGATATGGGAGGAATGCTGGGAATGCTCCCTCCAGAAAAGTAACATATCAATGGCTGAAACAGAAAAGAATACTGAATTAGTGGATACCAGAAGTGTTTTCGCTAGAACCAAACACTTGAGACCCTTTCACAACTTGGAAGAACAGCTGTCACTGTGAATCAGGCCACCTTGTGGATTGAAATAGATTTACAGCCCGAAAGAAGGGAAGAGGTTAGACATGCACTGCTTGGAAAGGGAGTGTGGCATCAGAGGGAACAGAGTTGCAAGTGAACAAGGTTGACCAAGCAGAGGGAGCAAATTTCTCTGGAGGGCTAGAAAATACTGCTTCCATAGTCTAAAAAAGTTCAGGTTTCTGTTGTTTTTTGGAGTTGCTGCTTGGATGGAATTGCCTTGACGTTCTGTTGGACTGCAAATAAAGTCTGAGAGATTTTGCATAACACTGACATTGTTACTCACTGTCCTAAAGAGCAGGAGGAAAGAGCAATCTAATCTCTGCCTCATATACTTCCCAGAACCTCATGTCTGGTCAGAGTAATCAGTTTTCATTCTAATTTTTTCATTTACAGCTAGTAAAGGCAAGAAAACCTTTGCCTTAATACCGAAGAGTAGTCAGGTGTTATGTAACAATCTGCTTTTTAATTTCCAGTATTTTTGTATGAGTGTCTAATTCTATTGTCTAATACTGAGTAATTACTATCACTAGTGAGCCAATTTCAGTGAAGGTATATATACAACCAATTATAATTTCTAAGTTGCATACAACTTATCTATATATACCATTTGCAAACTGTGAAAAACAAAACACATATAGATACATGAAATAAAATACATAATGAAACAAGCAGAGAGAAGGTGATTGAAGCTAATTAAAAATTGCCCATGCAACCCTCATTTTGGTTCCTAATAGATTCATCTCCATTAGAACTTTCACCTCTCAAGTCTGCCTGAAGCAAAGGGAAGAAAACTAATTAGGATTATTTAATACTTTTTTGTTTATGTGCGTGGGCTTTTTTCCTTTAAAAAATGGTCCTCAATAGAAATAAACTAGGATACTTCCCTGCTTCTCCATGAATTGTTACCCATGTTGCAACAGTAAATCTCTAGCATTTTTTGTTGTTTAATTTAAAAGACTATTCTGGCTGCAAGAGCAGCCAGAATTTTATCAGTGAATGGCAAAAGCTCTTCTACATTCTTGAAATCCTTGGGATATGTCCCAAGAAGTTTTCAAACTATTTCAATTTATAAACTTATATCAAAATAATTCATAACAATGCCAGTTTCTTTCCACAGTCTGTAAAAACAGCTTAGTCTGAATAACATAGGTGAATCCCTTCTTGCTTCCTCTCTGCTGCCTATTGCCTCGACGGGTGGTTGGGATATGGAAATGCTTTTTCCCAATGTGATGATCATCAATGAGAAGAAGAGGAAAAAACATTATGTGCAGAGTGTGGCAGAAACAGCTTATTTCAATTCTACTGTGTTTCCTGCCTCAGCACTTAGTGATGGTATCCAGTGTAACTTTATGCCTTTCTCTTATAGTCCAGGTCTAGTCTTTTTGTATGTCCAGTTTTACAGAACTACAGAATCATAGAATCATTCAGGTTGGAAAAGACTCCAAGATCATTGAGTCCAACCTTTGATCCATCACCACCTTGGCAAGTAGACCACAGCACTGAAAGCAGCACCTTAATGTCTTCCTTGCAGTGAGGAGACCAAAACTGAGCATTTGAGGTGTAGTCTCACCAGTGTCAGGTATAGGGGGAAGGTCTCTGAACTGGTCCTGCTGAACACAATATTTTTGATACAATATTTTGATATTTTGGCATCCTGCGAAGTATTCCTAGAGAAACTTACATAGGAAAAGATAATTTCAAAACTAATTTATAACTCAAACACAGAAAAAGAAGCAAAGAAAAGTATCTCTTTACCCTAGTAGCTTTCTTCCTAGGGTCTCCTCTACACAATGGAAGCTGAAATTTCTGTGACACACACATATATGTCCTTGTCAAATTAGTGCTTAACATGCTTCTTAAGAGAGCAATTTAGGGACAGTTGGACAAAATTGACTTTTTAAGAAAATTATCACAAAAGCATTATTCTTGCTTTTTCTATTTCTACATATTGTTCATAAAACAGAACAAACCAGAAAACCACACATACACAAAACCTGCACCAAAAATCCCCCAGCAATGACACAAGACTCATGGCTTGAGAAAAAAACGTCTCACCTTACAGTCTTAAAGGTAAAATTGTCACGGTGTTAATAAAAATTTTAAAAGTCTCTTTTGAAAGAAGGGTACAAACTACATTGAGAATAAATATAGTTTAGTATTATATATATATCTAATACAGTTATTTAACTGCATTATATAAATATATTATATATAAATATTATTAGATAAATAGGATAAATTTGGAGTCATTGTGATTTGTGCTACCTTGCCCTTACAAAAAAATACAAGTGGTCACTTAAAAGTGAACATAGCATTTAAGAAACTAAACCATCAATTACACAGCTATTATAGTAGAGCCCAAAGCACAGAAGAAATCAAGATTGTACTGTATTAGGTGCTGCATAATATTGTCAGGAAAAGTCAGTGGTTGGAAGAGTTTTCAACTGGAGCTGAAAGCCCAGATTCTTGTGTAGAAGTGAACAGATCTGAAATACAGCTGGAGTGTGAGAGAATCACAGGAATACAGAGCAGCTGAGCTAGAAATATACCTCTGGAGATCATTAGTCAAACTCCTGCTGCAGGCAGGATCACTTACAGAAGGTTCCTCATAACCATCTCCAGTCAGACTTTCAATATTACAAAGTTTTTCTCTACCTACCTCCAGTGTTTGACCACCCTCACAGTAAAAGAAGTTTCTTTCTTATATTCAAATAGCATATCTTGTACTCACTTGTGCCTGAAAAACAGCCTACAGATCTTCTCAAGCAGCTTCATTCCTTTTTCTAAGTTGGTGGGGGAAGAAAGTGGGATTTTGTTGGCAGGCAGTTCACTAAATTCACAAAAATACCGAAAGGAGGATGGTACTGTCATGAAGTTGTATTAAAAAGACCTGTGAATCTGAATAATATGTCGGTGAGAGAGACTGTCTTTTACAACTTAAGTTGAAAACTGGCAAGTGGCTGCTATTTGTGTGGGACCTCAAATGAGTCTCCTTCCCTTCTCTAGCCATTCCCAAGAGGAATGCAGGAGATTGCAATGACCATGAAACCCTCAGGAAAGACAGGGAGAAGCCAGCTTTGCATAGTCTTCGCGCTAGAAAAGGAAGACAAGGAGCTAAATGGAGGCTATTTGCCTGAATGTTTTGAGGACTGTACTTGTGGGGAGGTCCAGAGAAGGGGACATGCCTTCTTTGAGTCACGAGTGTACCTGACAGCAAAGTCTGTAGTGAGCTCTCACAGCCGATCATTTCTCTAGCCATCAATCTATCATTTCATGATCTATATTTGCCTCTATCTATATTTCCAAAAGAAAATATGCCTCTGTTCTTACAAAATGCAAGTAACTCTGGAGAAAGTAAAGTAGATATGGGAGAAAATTCTGAACATGTAGAAACATTTTTTTGTTGTGAGAGTGACCAAGAACTGACACAGGTTGCCAGTGAGGCGGTGGACACTTCATCCTTGCGGATATTAAAAAACCGTCTGACATGGTCATGGAAACCTGCTCTAGGTGGCACTGCCTGAACAGGGGAGGTGGACCAGATGACATCCAGAGGTTACTCCAACCTCAACCATTTTCTGGTTCTAAATTTTTGTGAAAATAGTTACGTCTCTAGAGAAGAACACTGAAGGTGTTGCACTGACCTTCTTTCAAGGTTCCACACCTTACCTAGGAATGAGTTTCAGGCAAGTCTGGAATTTGCAGTCAACATTTTAAGAGGAAAAGACTCAATTCATGCCTTGAAAATTAACACTTTTTTAGAAGCCTACAGGCTTTTTTTGCTGTATCCAAGCCCATGGTTTTAATAGGACCATATGTAAGGGCTGCACCAAGCCCTATTTTGCCAGTGTCACTAGCAGTTCCCAAAACTTGTGTCTTTCCCCAGGTACCTGAAAGCGTGTACTGGCTGAGGGGAGTGTGTGTATCTCTGGGATTTTTATTTTTCTCTGCACAGAAAATTGCAATCTTCTCCTCTTTATGTCCTGTTGCTTTAACATATTTTTTTTGCTGCTTGGTGTATTTGCAGATCTGAGGGTTGGTTGCTTTGTGAAGTGAAGGCCCACACACCATACGTGAGCTGCGGTGGGGGAGAGAAGAAGGCAGTTAGTGATGTTTGCTGCTTTCAGAGACTGTGCAGTTGAACATCTTTAATTTCAATTACGCTATTTCCCTGTCTCTGTACAACAGTGCCTGGCTATGGCTATGGAGAAGTGCTTTGCAGCAGAAACACAATAAATATGATAGTGAGTAAGACTGAGCTCAAGTGGCCATAGTGGTATCAGAAAGTAGTGGAAGATATCAAGACAGAACTGGGGAAAACTGAGAAAAAAACTTTTAAGAGTTTTTATGGTGGCATGTTTGCAACCACCCACTTCCAAAGACAAATGACATCCATACCAGGCAGTGGGGATACTGCCATTCACTTGAACTGCTGTCACTGAATGGCAGGAGCTGAAGATTTCCTCTACCAGGTTGACTCCTAGGCTGCAGACAGCAGGGGAAGAAGGTGAAGAAGAAACGGATAAAGGACAGATGAATGACAGATGAAACTGATGACCTCTAAGATATTGCTAGTAATTTAAGTAATTTAACAGTAAAGGTAGCACTACTAATTTAAGATGGACCTTGTTCTCCTCAGTTTCCCAGTGGTTTTCAATATGATAGAGGAACTGTTTAGATTGTTTCCCTCTAATTGTTAGTAAACATCTTATTTGCTATGTCTCTTATTAGAAGCAGAGCATAAATACCTCAGTCTAATTATTACTCATTCATGAATGCCTACTTCATTGTTCTAAATTAAAACATGCTCTTAGAGAGGTAATAAAATTATCATCAGAATCTATTCAAAACAAATTTAAGAGTGGGTGCTCATAGCAGCCAACACTGAAGTCATTTAGAGCATGTGAGTATGCAAGAACTGTTACATACTGTTCTGTATATACTATTTAATTGTTACAGTTGTGTTTGACATAGGAAAAGGACTTGTTGATCTAAATGGTTTTGAACTCTCAAGATTCATCCTCCACTGATTAAATTGCACAGATTCATAGACAGCAGAGAAGCAGTGTTGTTCAGTGCCAGATCTGGATCACAAAACTCAGCTGTATTTCAGCTAACTAGCACCACAAGAAACATAGCATTAAGACACAATCACTATGCTCAGGCACAAAGTCACTATCTATCATGCAGACAAACTCCATTTCTCACAACAAAACATTTACTAACCCTCTGTCTGAGAAGAAAATTGCACTGTACATTTCAAAACAGTTTTCCTCAAATGCATAAAATGAGTAATAGCCAAAACAGACTTTTAACAGGTATAGTCATATACAGCGTCAATACAAGGAAAATCAAATACAACTCTTTTGAGTATTCATTTCTCTTCACTCTTGTTATACCCCATATTTTAAATACTATATATTGCGAACCTATTAAGTGGCAAAAGAATCCACATTGAATTGAACCAAGATAATGCTGTCCAAGATTCCAGATTTCGTTCATAGGAAGCAATGTTTCCTCACATATGCAAGACAGCTGAATATGAAAAAGCCAACAGAGCTGCTAAGACAGACAGATGCAAGTTCTGCTCTACCTATTCAGCACTCCGTAGGGAGCCACTGTAGTGAATGGAGGATGGATTGTGCTTACTGTTGTACAGAAATGTGTTTCTGGGGTCTCTCCTAACAGCAATTTGCTCATTCTTATGGATTCATGCCCCTACAGAGCTCATTGCTTCAGTTCTCTGTGTGTGAACCAGGAATGCAAGTCCATGTTTCAAAGGCAGAAAGGTCTAACAGTTTCAAGAGCGTCTTGTCAGCTGGGAGACATGGCTCAAAGGACACCAGGAAAAAAAAGTCATCTTAGGTAAACCTAATCTTGTGAAACTCTTGTGTGGAAACACTGAAAATATAATTGTTCCATACAGACAAATGTCTATATGCAATATGGATATGACTTCTGGTTAACAGTCACCTAATCTATGAATGATGGTTTTTTTTCTTCCACAGCAGGACACTAATGATTCTGCTATGATTACCAGTTGTATTTTGCTCAGGTTCTGGCTCAACAGGACCGTTTAATTCTTCTGACACATTATCACTGACCTTATCAAAAAGCAAAAGCAAAAGGGATAGGATTTTTCTTCTGGTAGAAAACTAGGCCACAGCAACAGGTCTGGATTATACAAATATGCCTGTGGTTGATGCAAAACAACCCCTTGTTCAATGTGTGTAACCCCCAAGTCACAGCTGAAGAACAGTCAGTTTGATATCCTGCTTTTAATTCCCTATATTAAGCAATTCTGTTACTCCCCAGCCATACTTGACATAAATAACATAATGCTGCTTACAATTTCAGCTGTTAACACTATGGTAAGGAATAATACCAAACTATAAACACATTTGGAACATAAAAGAAAGCTTTATGTTTTAAATAAGGTCTCCAGTACAATTTTCATCTCAGATCATAATGATTATTTCAGCATTTACTGTGCTTGCTGAGGGTAATTTTAGTGCAGCTGATCTCTCCTGAAAGGTTTGTCCTTTAAATAAGAAAGGATAGGTTAATCTCAGAAAAATATTATTGATTTAATGTGTTAAATACTTTTATGTATCCTGGTAGATATAATCTCACCTTTACAAGCATTTTAAAAGGTAGTCTGGTTTCTGTGTTGTAATGCACTAGCTTGTCTCCCGCTGGAACAGAGGATTTGTTACAGACTACTGACCTGAAACTTAATTCACAGAGGGAAGGAGAGCATGCTAGCTGAATCCTACACTTCTTTAAGTATATGCTTCCACTTTTAGCTGCATCTTCATTTTCTGTCCTGCATTCTGAGAAGAAAAAAAAAAAAAAAAGCAGTGATATTCTAGTGACGTATCTTTGGTACTTCCAGGACATAGTATCAATAGTGTAATGTAGCCAGGTCATTTTGCTTTCTATACGCCAGTACAGTGAAGGCCCTAAGGCACGTCTTGGCCTTTTCCACTGTTGACTACACCAAGACTTCCAGTTTTGATTTGCCAATTGCTAATCTTAGTTGACTAAAACCACGGCCAAATTCTCCTGAGAAACAGTTAGATTGCATTACTCAGTACATTACTCATAGGTTATATGGCATTCACTTACTGCACTGAACTGCAGCTAAGCACTGCACCCGATATATTTTAAGGGTTTTAAATGATGCCGGTTGGCAGTCATGTAACTTCATCAGCTGTGACAAAGCTGCTATACACCTTTATGACTTCTTGGTACTTTATAATTTTTAATGTGTTCAGAGGTAGTCAACAGAAATGCAGTAATGTCATAATGCCATCTACAGGCCCTAAACAGTCCCAGTTTCTCTTGGTGACCCTGTCTTCCATTTTCCACCAGACAACTGAAAGAAAGGGTCGGTAGAAAAAGAAATCATAACAAACCCTTCCAACTGAGAGTCAAATCACAAGTAATTCAAACAAATTTCTACACTATGACTATTAATCAGTTTTCTCAACATCCTTCTAGTAATTTCTGCCAGGAACAATGCAGAGATAGCTTTTCATGTAGTATTTATCATCTCAAGCCATGGCCTCAGTTAAGAAGTAAGACAGTGTAAAAACAAGGTTTAAGTGATCAGTCCTGGATATTGAGTTGAAGTTCCACTATTTTCAGTCCTTAAAATCACTGGTAAGCTGTTGGTCTGCAGTGGCTGGTATTCCTATAATATAGATATGTCCAGCCTTTCTGATCCCAAAACCCAGCCAGCAAACCTTCAAGTTCCCAAGAGCCACAGGATAGACATCACGTATTCTAGAGAGCTGAGGGAAGAAGAGAGCTCAAACTGTGGTTCACAAAAGGTGACAACAGCTCCCAAGGGGTCCCACCACTCCACAAACCAGGGTATTGCCACTCTTAACACAGCCTACTGATTTGCTCCCTCAGATTCAGATATTCAGATTACCCAGAAGTTCCCACGCCAGCTCAGCTTTGCTGTTAGTCATATGGAAAAATCTCACATATGGCTTGAACTACTGAAGGTTCACACACAGATTAAGACCCATCTTTGCCATCCTGTTAGGTTTTTCAGCAGGCATGCTTTTGTGCAACTGTGGACATTGTTAAAGTTGACTGATGTTTTTGTCTTTGTTTTGTCAGGTTAAATGGGAAACAAATGAAAAAACTTCACCAAAACACACCCACCAAAAAAAGGGGAAAAAAAAATGGCTGAGAAGCAGAAACCTCATTCCAAAGGGTTGGGTCATGTGGCATGGGGTAACCAAGAATACAAAGAGAAAACTTCTACTCTTGCAAATATTTTTCCATGTTTTGGAGGTAGAGAGTCAGAAATAGGGAGAAAACCTCTGGCTGTGTCTGCATTTCAGCTACTCGTGTTTCCACTCTTTGAGGATCTATGAACAGTGAATCCACCAACATTGCTAATGAAAAATACATAAAGAAATTCAAGACTAAAAACTCAAACAGCTCATTCACATTTTGAATCTAACACACTTTTTCAGTACCTTGCTTCTTTTATTGGAATAATAAAAACTTGTTACACATTCACCTGGCAAACAAATGTCCATCTCAGTCTGTGGGACCCTTCCACCAGCTTCTTTTTGTCTCCTCAAAATTACTTCAGTGTTCCTCAGAGAGGCCAAAAGCCACTGAAATTACATGAGTGTTGTATTTAGACTATATTAATGTTATAATTATATTAATGTTTATTTATACAAATGACCACTTGGAACAACATCTGAAAATGTTTCTTTCTTAGGTGAGTCCTAACACAGAAGGTGAAATGCCTCTTCCGTTATTTGTACAGAATCATCACATTAAAGAGAGCTCTATGTACAAACAGTAATTAACAATCAGAATTGTTGACTCTCTTCTAATTCAAACCTACAGAGTACAGGAAAAAAGACGAGCTACATTCATATGAAGAGGAGGCGTCTCAAGCTTTTACGAGGCATAATTTTTTTCAGTTAATAATATTTTCAATTCTAGGGCTTTCTGTGCTGTTTGAATAAAAGCACTTTTATTTAAAAATCATATTTTAAATGTTTTCATACAATAATTAGAGAAACATCTCAGAAGAAGAGTCAGACTAACAGCTTGACAATAGACATCACAGTAGATTTAATTTTTGCATGCGTTCTTACCGCAGCCCCTGTCAGGCAGCAAAAAAAGATATGCTATCTGAAGCTCTTGTACTTCACATTTGTTGCATGCAGCTATTATTTTACTTGGCTTTGATGTTTCACACAACTTTTAGAAGCAAAGAATCTGCTATGACAACATGACATTTCCCATATGTTCCCGTAGTTGTATGAATGAGAAAACCTTGGCTAACCCTAATTAGCATTGGCACTGTTGTTTATAATCCTTGCACTGCTTTTTATACAACATTGTTTCAGTAACTTAGAGTTATGAAAGGTTCTGCTTATTGTGCAGAGGACCAAGAGCACCACGCTAATGAGGATACTTGACCTTAAATTGCTGGGGAGAGATGGTGGCTGAGTCCCACACCTTGGCTACCTGTCCACCTTGTAAGTAGGTGGAGGTTGTGGCAGGTAATGGTCTGGGTGGAGGCAGACGGGGATTGCCTCCAGGTGAAATTCTCAGTTCCACCTGCTTGGCTTTGTGGGCTGAAGGAGCTTTTCAAAAAAGCTCCTCGGTCAACAGATGGAGGCGAAGAGACTTACCTGAACTGGTTCACATTTTGCCTCCAGTCATAGAAGCTTCTTTTCTGTTTTGGCTAAAAAAGTCATTGCCAGTGACAAAAAGGAATTTAATCCCCTTTAGATCAAATGCAGTTAGTCCTCCTAGCTTTTGTGTTATCTCTCCAGCTGAACGGGCTGCATATAATCCAGTCTAATCTCTGCATATAATCTAGCACGCCAGAGAGCATGTCTGACATATTGTATGAGAATAATCTGCTTTAGAGCAAGCCAGAGGAGAGTGTTGTGCAGAGTGCTGCTTATCACCAAGGGTGCCTTCAGCTCCCTGAGATTCAGGATCTGGCATGGTTTCAGAATTCAGCTTCCTGCTTGGGTTTCTGGGAGAAATGATACACCAGAGGGTTGTGCTGCCTCCCAGAGGCACCTGGTCAGGCTGGAGGAATGAGCAGACAGAACCTCATGACGTCTAACACGGGGAAGTGCAAAGTCCTGCACGTGGACAGGAACAACCCCCAACAGCCAACAAATGCTGGGGGCAGGATGCAGTTTTCCTTCTTTACAGCAAGGACACATTGCTGGATCAAGCTCAACTTTTCCACCATGACCCCCGGGTCCTTCACAGCAGAGCTGATTTCTAGCCCCGAGCCTGTCCTGGAGCCTGGGCTTATTCCTCCCTGGGGGCAGGACTTGGCATCTCCCTGTAGTGAACTTCACGGTGTTCATGCTGGCCCATTAATCCCCCTTATTGGTGTTCCTTTAAAAGGCAGCACATCCGTCTGATGTATTAGCCAGACACATTCCCTTCTGATAACACTTCAGGCTTTGCTTTGTTGTTTTTTTTTTTTTTTTTTCCTTGGGAAAAGAGAAAAAAAAAAAGGCAGTCTCTCCTGCTTCAAGCATTTTGAAATCAAGTTACACTTCCATGTTCTGGCATACACTTTCTTCTTTTATTGTTTTAAACTGTGGATAAGATATGCACTGCTTCCAAATATGTTAAGGTTTGAAATTCTCAGAGATTCTGGACAAGTACTGAGTAACTAAGCCTATTATTGCACATGTTGGGTTAAAGCCAAGTACTTTATCATTATAATTCAGAACTACAGTAATACAAAAACAAACAAAATACGTGGAGAAAAAGATAAAATGAGAACAGCAATAGAAAGAGCTCTTGGTGTGATTTTTTTCCTTCTCTTGTCTTTATTCTTCGAATTTAACTTTAAAAATAGCGAATGACTGAACTTCTAAAAGAAAAATAATTCAACTATGATAAATACAGGTCAAAAATTTAGGCAAAAGCATTTTTTGATAAAATTGCTAAGTGTTATCTCCTCAATATCCAATCTTTTTTTCCTCTTATCCACTGTTTGACAACTTGTTCAGACATCTCTCCTCATTAGAATGTAGCTTTCTTAACCTTCTTTTATTATATATTACCTTTCTAAATATTGTGTTGGAAAGTTTAGTAATAGCTTTTCCTTTATCTATAAAGAATGCAGGTAGAGCAAGGTCAGTGCTATAAATTTCTTCTTTCTTTCCTTCAAAGTAAAGCTTTTTCAGTGATGAACTCTCTTCACACACACAAAAAATTTACCAGAGCATTAATTTCATAACATTCATTTCTAATGCGTGATGCGACATTTTTATTAGAACAGGAGATTTGGAACATACCCTGCGAATCTTGCTTTTTCTGCCAATCGGTCATTTGGTTATCAGTTCATTCTTTTATAGATTCTTGTTTCCCCGTGTAGAAAAAAATGCACTTCCCACTTCTATGTTTAGATACACCAGCATAATAACCACAGCAACTGCAGACAGGTTTCAAAGGCCTTTTGGTAACCATCTAGGTCTAACAGCAAAACTTTAGAGCAAGGTAATATCTCTGATCAAAGTTGATAAACATCCTTTGGTTTATTACTCCTTATTCACTAGGCATAGTTCAGACAGGCATCTCTCCTACTAGAGTCCATACAGGTCTTTCATGAGATCTCCACAATCCTTCTGGCTGTGTCATTATTTTGACCAATTTGTGAATCAATTAATCCCCTCCAATTATTTTTCTCTGAGATTAAAATACTCCTCTGGAGTCTCTTTCAAGTGAATGTTTGACTTTTCTATTTTCTACTCCTTTTCAAAGTTAGCTTTCATTCAAGATCAGTTAAGAAAATCTCCCTATTCTTTCATGTGTATATGCTACATAGTCAGAATATCTGAGGGAGTTTCAGGTCTGAAACACATCCTTCAGCCAAATTGAACTTACTTGGTAAAGGTCTGAAATAGTAGTCCTGCCCTCTAGCTCTAAGTATAAAAGTAAAGTTAGTCTCCTTCAAGCAGTAATTCTTTGTTTTCTCCGATTTTCTATGTTCCTAAAAAAGGCTTGAATATCATAAAGCATCTGTGTCCCATTTAAAGAAAATAGAAGCCAACATATTTGCAACAGAATTATGTCCTTCTGAAGAAGCAACCATTTTGGAATGACATTTTTGCACCACTTTTGCTATTATACCTTGTGCTAACAATTCAAGACATGGTCCCATCCCAGTATAACAGAGTTCGATATTTATTTCATTATATGGGGAAAAAAATTAATCAGAAATCAAATATTCTTTACTTCTGGAAAGTAAAGAAAACATAAGGGTTGACATTTTAAAAGCTATATACTTTGAGCTAGATTTAAGTTCTTACATATGTTGTATTCTGGTAACAGTGTGTCCTACTACTTGTCTTCCTCTAAGTTTCCAACATACTTTTGTTCCATTCGGAAAAATGCTCCCATTTTGCTATTTAGGCTTCCAGCTTGCATGGAGAAACTTGTGTATCAACCCTTAAATTTCTTACTAACCCTATCTGTATATGGCAGTTTGTTTATTCCATCTATTTACCATCACCTTGTATTATTAGTCTTTACCATTCCCATTTTTTGTTTAGGACTGTAGAATTTTAGTGATTTTATCCACAGTGGATGGGTTCTAGAAAAGTCTGTGTAAAATAATAAAAAAAACCTGTTTGCTTTCTTCTGTCTTGAAAGGTCACTCTTGACCTTGACTTAGCAGCAGATAGGTCCCCTTCCAGAAAAGTCAGAAAGGTAGTGCTCTGGAGAAGATTACTAGAAACTGGATGCTCAGTCCGTCTTCCAGCACATGAGCTGGAAGACACATCAGATGCAATTAAAAAAAAAAAAAAAATTAAAAAGCTACAAGAAAATGTAGGGTACATATGGTACAAATGGTGAATGCCTTGTCGCCAGATATTACTCCTATACTCCTAAGAGTATACCTGGGCTCAGGAAGCATTCAGAAAAATTCATGAAATATTAACCTTTTGAAGTTTCCTATACACATGGAAAACATGGCCAGCTCAGGAATTCCCTAAATTAAAAATATCCGGCGCTAGTATCATACATATAATGATGGTGATAATGTAATAGGAAGTAAGCCTTTTTACAAGCAGTTGGAGAACCTTTTCTGAATGTGACAGAACTGCTTTATATGCCACTTTTAACCTAAGAGACCAATCTGTATCACTCTCAGCATTTTATAGGTAACTCCTGAGGTAGGGAAACAAGCAGTGTCAGGAAGAATGAGCAAAAGGAATGTAATTCTGTAGTTCAATGGTGGGTGTGTGAGCAGGAGAAAGGCACTCAAATTTGTAGACTCAGTGGTGGCCCTTACCCTTAGTGGAGATCTTTTTCCACCAGTACACAGAGTAAGGGGATCCTCTTGACTCCTCCTCCCCTGTACTCAAAATTCTTCAATTCCTTTGCACATCTTACATAGTAAAGGTTCAGGAGGAAACAATGTCTGTGGGTTAATGGCTGTAACACCATATTGCAGGGAAAAAAAGAAGAGAAGAAACTGTTATTGAGGTTTATATAATGTCAGATACATGAAGTCATTCATTCTGTCTTGAGGCAGACCGCAGCTATATTTAATTGAAGATATTGCCCTAAGTACAGTCCAGAGAAGAGAAGTCTAAACACAGGGATGCAGAACATGGTCTACATACAGCATCAAAGAACTGAATCAGTCTAAGGAAAAAATAACTACCTTCAACTACATAAAAGGTTGATACAAAAAAGAACAAATGTTTTTTCTATAATCGCGAGAGACAGAACATGAAAAAGTGACTTTATATTGCCATGAAGTACTTTTTTGTTAGGAAGTAAGAAATCACTTTTAAGTCTAAATGCAGTTAAATGGTTGAATCAATTACATAGGAAGGATAAGGAAGATTTATCAGAAACTTTTAATACAAATATGTGAGAAATAGCACAGATATCATGGATCCAGTCTTGGTAATAGACTACATTAAGTGACCTCTTGAGACCTCTTTTAAACCTTTTTCTTTATTTTTCTACTATAAAATGAAGTATTCAGATACAATGATAGGAATCTTATGTATAATAAATAAGTGGAGACTGCTTTTGAGAATATCACAACCATCTCACAAGTGTATCATAACCGTTCTACTAAAAGATCTGTTTACTGGAAACCAGTGTTTTGAATTAAAACCAACCAAAACACAGGATTAATCTTTGGCTACTCATATTCTGAATGTTTAAAAAGAGATAAATTACTCTGTCATTTATCTTGATTGTCACAGGAGTGTAGAATATAGGATTAAAGATGAAATTTGAATGAGATTATATTGATATTTTATTTTATAAGGTGTTCATGCTTTGTACTTGAACAAAGACTTCATCATACCAGTACTCCAACTCAAGAAAGAGCTCAGTTTCTTATCAATTCATACCAAAGTATAATCATAATCATCATCATCAATGAGTTTTCTTTTTAAATTGCAGCAAACTCTGACAGAAATTACCATGCCTAAAAATGATTTTCATATTTCAGTCCTGTTATTCCTCCAACATTTGTTTTTGTGTTACTAAAATTGGTTCCTTAGTTACTGCAACACCTCCCTACAGTGTCTTTTGTGGTAAAATTACTGTACAGCTTTTGCCATGAAGGAGACATGCCTAGGCTTGAAAAACAGTGCTGCCAGAAAGCAATACAATAATAATCTCCTGTATTAATTTTTCAATAAATGCAAAATTTGAAAATTTTAACTGTGTGTAGTCCAGATTTTTTCCTTTATGTTTCCTTTCTCTGATACGGCTGTTCCCGTAACTATAGCCATGTAAGTTGGAAATTAATATTAAAATAATAGTACCACTGAAATAGAAACAGTAGCATTAAAACTAAAATATATGTTTTGATCTAGAAAATATATATCTTTGGTCTAGGAAAATGCTAACACTTCTGATTTTATCTTATATGCCACTGGAACTCTACTGACTGAGAAAGCAAGTAACTATGCATAAATAAACTTTAAAATTTACTACAGTTCCACGTAGCAACAAGAGCAACAGAAGCTTTTAAATATATATATACCTGAATAATTTATATCTCTTCATTTAGTCTGTGTTTATAAGCAACAAAGAGAGACAAAGAACAAAGCAGGAATCTTAATTTTTCTCAACATAAGGTGCTGAGCAAACCAATGCAAGTGGTAGACAATTTTGACTATATCAAGGAGAGGAACCAAATTCTTCTTGAACTTACACACTTTGCTCATTCCTGGAAGTAAAGCACTTGTCTTTTATACTGGGGGAAAAAACGTCCTTGGTAGCTATTCAGTTCTCTTTTATTTGTCCTCCTTTAAGAAAGAATGACCCTATGTCAGTAGTATCAACAATGCAGTATGGAACAGGAAGGAAATTTTTTCCAGTATCAGAGATAAAGATAAAGAAAACATCCATGAAGCCTAAAACTTCTCAGTAAGTGTTACGTATAAAAAGTTGTTCAGAAGTAGGAAGGAGTGGAGACATGGGAGTGAGATTCAAGCACACCATGCCTTGTCAGCCTCCATTGGACCTCACACAGTCACTGGAAGGATACATGCTGGGAGCTGATCATTCTTCAGCGAATTTATCAGCTGAATGATTTTATTCTTTGAAATATTTACATTTATTTACATTTTATAGGCAAAGGCAAAAGCCTTTTGGTCTGCCCCTCGCTGGAATATCTTGTGATATTTTGTTGTGTCTGAGCATGATTATGGAGGCTGAGTTTAACTGGTTAACATTAATGATGACTGGCCAGATTGCCTTGCTCTGTGCCCTCCACTGCTTATGATCAACTTGTTGGCTTAACGTGGTTAGGGTTTAGTTTATTTCATGTCTAGCCATCATGATGCCAAAACCAATGGTATGCAGAAAGAGGTATCTGAGCACACACCGTCTGTTGTCAGCTCTCTGAAGTGAGTTAAAGTTGTAATTGACTTGGGTATTACAGCAGATATATTCTTTGGCTTTTAAAATCACTCCATTCTAGCTCTGTGCAAACCAGGAGCAAAGTCATTTACAAGAAGCCCTTATCACAAAAATCCACAGCAGGTATTTATTGCTCCTTGGGCATATCTGCTGGGGCAGAGATTTTCAGTTCCTCATCATTCTGGAGGCAGTCATTCACTTAATTTTGCTTGACTTTATCTCCCTTGAAGTGTATGCCCTTGGCTCAGGACACAGGAGCCCACGGTGAGCCGTGTGCTTTCACACTACATCCATGGAGGGATGACACTGCCTGGTCCTGTTCCACTCCACATTATGGCAGCAGCTCTGCACCATTGTTCAGACACAGGCACAGGCTTGCCTTTCCACTTCAAGCTGATAATAAGGTGTGTTCATAATTAGCATGGCAATAAGTTCAGTGTTAAGTGTAGCAAAACACTGTGATCTTGGTCAAGTGCAAGCAGGTTGGGCATGTATTTGTCAGCCTGTTGTTAGAGGGGTCAGCTATAGATCTGTACACATGTATCTGATTATACTTATTGGAGAATTAAACTTATTTGAGAACTGTAATCAAACCGAGGTGTTTAGCTCCGCCTCTTTCCTGAGTGTGTGATACAGTATTGTCTGTAATTTTATGCTCTCAAGAAAGTGGAGTAAAAATACATAAGTTATTTCCTTCCATAAAAGAGGGATTGAAACCCAGGAGTGATTTTCCATCTCTGAGTGCATTACTATAGTTCCTGTTTGGCTGCCTCTCATTTCAAGGGCAGTATGTTAGAAGGATTCTGGGCTTTTATTGATTGTTGTTGTCATAATTAGCCACTGTAATGGAATTAAGTGGGACCGTGTCTTGTTTTGACTTTCACATAGGGAAAATATAAGAACACAATCCAACCAAAAAATCTCACAGTCAAAGATTGCCAGGAGGATTTTTTATTGTTTTGAGCCCTTTGAGGGAAGGAAGGGAGGGAAGAAAAGGCAGAAACAATGTTATCATAATGTTGAGTTGGTGTCCTTGGACATTTGTAAAAAGTGCATTGCTGGGGATAGGTTTAGATGATATTACCTAGCATAAGTGTTTATGATTGGTGTCTCAAGAGACTGCATCTATATTATAAAAAAAATACATTTTAATAATTTAATTTGTATGGCTGGATCATTCAGTAACACAAACAACAGAAATAATGCTAAACATTCAGTCTCATGAAAATGTGCACTGGTAAGTCTTATGCAGTTGTTTGAGTCTTCCACTGGGGAATATCCAGTCATGTCAAAGCTGTGTGCATTTCTAGCCAAGTACCCCCCTGCTGACAGAGCGTTTGGAATGTTTAGTGTGTGGTCATTAAGAATATTCATGATGGGAACCTCAAAGCAAACTACAGATTAATTCACTGGGATTATCCTATTATTTTCCATAATTAGCAATTTTCATGACAGTGTATGACGAAGGGGTTCCGTCACAACTCCTGTTATTTCATTATGAGGAGGTAAAGAAAGTAAGGAAAGTTACTGATCTCAAGTACTAGCTTCAAAGATACACAGAAATTTTTTCTGACTGTTCGGGTATTTTTTTCTATTAAAATTATTGGTAGTCTGACAGGTCCCATTATAATCGTCTGCCCTATTTTTCTATTGTTCTTTTTTAGTTTAGTCTTTCTTTGCATATTAAAAACACCTTTCAAGCATTTGTAGCTTAAAGCACACTGAACTTGAATTACACTGACTCATGTGGTGAAATTTTTGTTTAAAATAGTAAGATCCTTTTTATCAAGGGAATATACTGCTCTTGCTCCTTTTTTTTTCTTCTTTTCTTTCTCAAGAACTGGGTGTTAAAAACTTTATTTGAGAGGAATTCAAGTGAAAATGAACTGTTGGCGTGGCTCTTGCTTACAGTAAGGACTGACTGGTTGAATTTAAAGCCGTTTTTCATTGACATAGAGAATAGCAGGTACATCTACTAATTTTATATCTGTAAATATAAATTAGTAATAGGAAGTATTGTATTTTTTTTTACCTTAAATTTAGAAATGTATTCCACCTTTTCTTACCAAGAGAAGTTATAATGTAAAGAACATAAATGGCTAATGTAAGAAATATATCCATTTGGACTCTGTGAAATCAGTCCAAATCTCCTTCAGAAGTTTGAAGAGCAATAAAACGTTACCTGCTTACAGTATGCCTTTCTACATTTCCAGCCTTGGCAAATATTACAAACAAAGGTAGATACACGTGTGGGAATGTGTGTTTGGAGACATGCATGTTCTTGTGGGCTGCCATAGCCCTCCAATTTTTAAGAAGCTGGCAAAAATAAGTGTAAAATGTCTCAGAGAAAGCCAGTTTTATAAGACTTTCTATGATTCACTGCATTGGCCCCACATACAGAGGGCTGGCAGTTGAGCAAAGGAGAAATATAAAGAATACTGTTTTGCAGGTGTTATTTCTATGTGCTTAGGTATATTAGATTGATCCTTTCTTATTTTTCTTCTCTTTTTTTTCCTAGTGGCTACCTAGCTACTCTGAGAGAGGACAGGCAGCAATGTCATTCAGAGAAAATGAGTAAGCAACTGAAGAAATGCCAAACAAGTACCTCTTGTAAAAATCAGTAGTGGGCCAAGAAAACAAGCAGCAGAGATATTCTGGGGAAATTATGTTTTTTTCCACTCACCCACCACATCACCACGTGCTTGGGAAGACAAGCAGTAGTTCTGTGTCTTAGTGTTAGTGCTCTGTCTAGATGCAGGCACACAGCAACCATTTTTGCAATCATTTCTGAACGCATGATACCTTAGTCACGCACCTCTAAACCTACTCATTATTTTTAATGTTGCTGACTTTTTTCCCTAAAGCTGTGTGACATGCACAGTTGAAAAAAGGCCATAATTTCTCTTTGAAAACTCACTGGCATGAATGAAGCTAATGATTTGAGTCTGGCACTTCAGCTGCAAGGTAAATGAAATGGAGTGAGGTTTTTTATGCAATATTTGATGGCTTTGCATTTCAGGTATATATCTATTTAATATTAATGAATTAGAAGATTTTTTTGTATAATGGAAAATTTCAAGGGTCATCTAAAAATTTCTAAAATAAAATAATCATGCACAATTTGTTTAAATCTCATATATATAATCATACTGATCGTGCAACTCACATAACTGGCATCACATGATACCAGTAGCACATGATATCAGCTCCTGGGTCTGGATCATCCAGCCTTAGGAATCAGAAAACTTAGGAACTTTCTTATTTCTTAAAAAAGTTATCATATGTGCCAGTTGTAGAAGTTACCCCCAGAAATATTCTCTCCTTCACAAGAGGCATAAAGAGTACAATGTTCCAGTTCTTCTGTTCTCCTGGATCCTTGGGTCATGACATTTCTATTTCACTATTTCTCTATTAAAGTCTCTTTAGCTTGCCTCCTGCAGTGTTGTTAGCAGACCTTGAAATTATTACAATGAATATTATGCCCCAGTCTCCTTCCATGTGCCACATTCCCAAGGTGAGCAACCTTTCCCTTCATGTTTCAACTGTGTTCGTATAAGTCACTGTCTTGTTGTAGGCTTTGGGTTTTGGTCAGGCTTTAAAGATGTGTATGTGAAATACTGACCAGGCAAAAACACCAGTGGAGGAACAGCTGCAAAAAGAATAGGGAGGTCTATGGAGGCATGAAGGAAGTATCTGTGCCAAAAATATTCATTCTTACCAGGTGTAAGGACCCAAACAAGTTCTTCCTATTGTGCTTCTCAGACAACAGCTGCTGGGAGGTTGATGCACCAGATCTAGAAATTGCTTGGAAGAAGCAGAACACAGGAGCAGCACTGAGGAGCCAGGAACTATAGCCAAATCAATATATAGAAAAAAAAAAAAAAAAAAGAGACTTCTGAGATGGATCTGGAATGAGAGGTGTATCCTCACTGTACTACTCCTGGTCTTGAAGATGAATGTCCTCAACAGAAAGCTGAGAAGCATATGAACACCTATCCCTTTCACCTCCTTTTTTCCCCACTTGCCCATAAAGCATTTCTAAGATGGCCTGCTCCCTTCCAAGATTATCCCTCTCTAAAAGAAGATTGAAGAAATCCTGACTGGTTTTTGGGAACAACTTTGGCATCATCAGTTAGAAGTCAGCACAACTCAGCCAATTTTACAGTCAGAAGGTGTTGAAAAATGAGTAAAATGAAAGAACTGGCAGCTTTCATTAAATTCTTCTGAAAACATAAATCAGTCCCGTCTGTTCACTGTGAGCAGTTAAATTCATTTCACTATAGAAAGAAAGATGAAGTGATTTTCTGGTGGGCAAAGAAAAATCTGTTGTATAGACACTTTGCCTCCACCTCCGTTTATTCAGAAACTGATTTTTTCTGTGCTCCAGAACGGTCTCTTCTCCCATGAGCCAGCACCATATTCACCTCTAGCTCCTGAAGCATCCCAAAACCATCTGGTTCCTGCTCCCACAGTTCAAGTAAGAGCATTAGTCCCAGACCATCACTGTAAGACCAAATTGAAGGCAGTGAGCTGAAGCCTGTTGGAAGGGGGCCTGCTCCTGCTGCCCACATGCATGTCAGACAGCACAGGGTGCAGCTGGACTTTCCCCCCCCTCAGACAGCCTTCCTGACAGCCATCAGAGTAGGACCATCACCAAATCTGGGTTTGAACTCGGACTCTACATAACGATTGTGCAGACACAACAGTTCAACAGGCAAACTTGCAGAGAACTCCTATGTAATTTTTCTACCCAGGAAGTCACATAATTTGGTACAAAAGTGCACTCCTGAGCTAGAGTTCTTTCAGTCAAAGAATCACAGAATCATTTAGGTTGGAAAGAACATGTAAGATCAAGTCCAACTGTTAACCTTGCACTGCCAAGTCTGACACTAAAACACGTCCCTAAGTGCCATATCTATGTGCCTTTTAAATACCTGCATTAATGATGAGTCTATCACTTCCCTGTGCAGCCTGCACCAATACCTGATCACTGTTTTAGTGAAGAAATTTTTCCTAATATCCAATCTAAACATTCCCTGGCACAACTTGAGGGCATTTCCTCCCTATCACTTGCTACTTGGGAGAAGAGACATATTCTAAGTCAAAGCTAGCTAGGCACAAAATTGTTCAACTGTTTTTTAAATAGAAGGTGGTAAAGAGATCAAAGCAGAGCTAAGAACTTTGGCAAAAACATTCCTATTTTGGGACAAAAGCCCTGGATGAATACATATGACTGAAGACTGGATGGAAGGCTTTAAGTCTTACAAGGGTTTCCATGACAAAATGGAAGTATGAAGCTATGTGATCTTCTACAAAGGGTTTGTAGTGTTTGACTTTTTGCAGTTCAGGATCAGAATTTAATTTGGTGAACACAGAATGGTCTTGAAAAAGCTCTTCTTTCTTCAAGCCATTTTTGTGAGTTACATAATGTCAGCAAGAGAGGGGAGAAAAGAAACCAACTTTTAATGGATTAGTGCTTAATTTATGCTGTTACCTTAAGACATATCATCCAGGTGAAGCACTGTCAGCTGCAATAATGTGTCCATATAAAATAATAGTCTGAGCGTTTTTTGAGTGAATCAGTTGCTCTGTTTGCTTGGCTACAATGTGGAAAAAAGAAGGCAGATCATTAAATCATTATTTTGAAAAGGTCCCTAATTACATTTAGTGCTGCAGAGAGGATGATTTTGTAAAATGGATAGTGCGGCTGTATGGCAACAACAAAAAAAAAAAAGGTGACCCCCTACTCTCTGTTCTGAGGCAGGAACTTCTGAATGTCCCACATTTACTGGGAAGTTAACATATAATTTAATAATTCATTCACTTTGCTCATCTGTATAATTTTTATGGCATGAGAGGTACCGGCATGTTTCCAGCATCTTCCTAAACAAATCCTGAAAATAAAACACTGTGAGTGAATATGCCAAATGGAGATTGTAGAGGCACAAACACAGCAGATGTTCTGTTCTCGTTATTTTTTTTCCTTTACATTTTACAATTAGTTCCTTTAAAGTGTTAGCATTTACATGTAGATCATTTTATTTTTATGGAAGTTTGCTAAGCAGATTTAATTGCAATAACTGCAAAAGGTATGAAACTGGAACAGGTGAACCAGAGAGGTGGTAGATGCCCCATCCCTGGAAACATTCAAGGTCAGGTTGGATGGGGCCCTGAGCAACCTGATCTAGTTAAAAATGTCCCTACTCACTGTCCCTTCCAAACCAAACTACTCTATGATTTTATGATTCTATGAAGTTTCTGAGGGTATAATTCTTATCCCTCCTGTGGTGTGTTAAGCATCAGTGGAAATAGTTTTCTGATAGTCTGTACTGTAAGAACAGAATGCGACCTTGCAAGTAGAAGGAACGATAGGCAAGCTGGTTTACACATTGTGTATATTAATATCATAGCTATCTTTGGGCAAGACTTTAAGTCTAGCACTATCGGGAGGCTGTTAGAAGTGGGAATGTACATATTGAGAACTATAGGAAAAATACCTGTAAAAGTTCTCAAACTTCCCAGCATATAAGCTTATTAAGGTAGGGAAATTCTTATTACTAAATTAACTTATATGCAAGATGTCCTGACACATGATTTTTATTTATGTAATCTTAAAGGTTTTTTATAAAAACATTCTTGTCAATGTACCTATAGTTATAAGCTGCAAAAAAACCATGTTTGTCCCAAAATTCTTCCTGAAATACAGGACAATGTTCCACATAAAGCACTATGTCAGGTAGCCTGAAATATCTGTGTTGAAATGCGGTTTATATAAACCAAGATGAAAGCACATTAAGTGTTTTATGTTTCCTGCATGACAGTACAGTTTTCAACTGCAGTTCCCAGACAAAAAGGAGTCACAGGAGCTGCACGCGCCTGTCTGCTCACTCAGTGGGTGGCAGTCTCTCTGCTGCATTACAGCGTGGTGTCCAAATGGATAAGAGCCTAATAAGAGCTGGTAATTAAACATGATTAATCAGGCACATGACTCTCCACTGTGGCCTCTGTGAAACTATAAACATACTGATGTCCTGTGTTATAACAAGGTGAAAATTCAGCTGTTCAGGTTTTGTTGGCGTGGTGGTTCCCACTGACAAAAATTTGGCACAAGGCTTATGCCTTGTCTTCCTTTTCTCCATGCTGCCCAGATATCAAGGCACCCCTAGACAGAACCCCAGAAAAGAAGGCACACAGATTTACAATAATTTACACTTTGGCCACACAGACACTTGCAGTATTTTAAGTACAACGTACACAGCACATCCTGTTATTGACAATCAAAATATGCTTTCACTTGACATGTAATAGGGGAATTCAGCTGTTTAGGACTTCCAAGTATCCCAGACAGCATTATTTATTTTGAGGTTTAACTGCTTCCCATACTTGAACTACATTACTTAGGGTTAGCTTTGATCTCTATGAATAATTTAGGAGTACATGGTATAGATATAACCAGAATACTGGAAGGCAAAGTCAGGACTTGGAGAGCCAAAGGAGGAAACACTGAGAATGGAGAATTGGAGATAGATTCCATTGGGACTGGTCAAACCTCAGAGAGATTTCAGCAGAACAAAGTTGTGAATCATGAGCAAGAGAAAAATCTTGTCACCTTGACTCGTAAAGAGATTAGTGCTGCCTCAGTCCAGAAAAAATGCTTCACTGGAATTAAGCCTCTCAAAGAAGGTTCTCTGTAGCTAGGTAGTATTACTTTTATTAAAGTGAATCCCTTGTTACAATACTTATTTTCCTGTGTGGAACACCATTAGGCTACACTGTGAATATATACGTATCTATGAATACATGAAAATATAAGGAAATACATTTTATTTCTTCAAGATGACTGTTTTCTTGAAATCTGATGCCTGAAGACTTGTGAACCAGATACTCACTCCAGCTGTACAGTGAACAGCAGATATCAACTACGAAAATTCGAATCATGGTCATCCCTGTGTAATAACATTGAAGCCATTGCTGCATCTTGTGTCTGCATGGAGGATTGGATCAAATATTTCAATAGCATTTTTCCTGTACCTTTATCATTTTTAAGCTTACTCTCCTCAGTCCGACACACTCTCACCTGGAAAGGTCTTACCTCAGTTTGTTGAGAATGAGAGTAATTCAGGACCTAAAGAATGTACATTGGGATTAATTCTGCCCTGAAGCTGACCTGGGGACTACCCTTGCACCCCAGTGTTGCTACAGCTAATGAAATGAGCCTTAATGAGCCACTCTTATTCATCAAAACCTGAAAGGGCATAAAATCTAACAAATCTGCAAAGAACGTAATAGTAACTAAAGGCAAGAAATGGGGAAAAAGAAATCCTGGTGTGCAGGCCAAAGGATTATGGAGGGAAATTTGGCAGAGTAAGTATGAGCAACATTCAGTTCTACCACATGTATTGCATAATATTTATATTATATTAACACATTTTATATATGATTCACTTTATATATCAAGCCAGATATAATTTTTGTCTTCCTTATTTTAATTATTTTCCCTAAGAGAAGTGGGTGGAGAGAAGGAAAGGAGCCAATTTTTCCATAGCATGAGAAATTTTTCAGAAATTTTGCACCTTGTATTATACTCATATAAATAAGGCTGTTGCAGACTTGGAGAAAGTTTAAAATTTTTATATGTATAAATACCTATATATATATGGATAAAAATTTTTATATTAAAAAAGTTTTAATGAGATGTAAAGAGGTATATCTCAATATGTAATTTTATATTTAAATAGCATAATTTCTCTGCATACAGATCTATAGAGAGATAGATGATAGATGAGAGAGGGAGATACAGAGATACATGTTTCTCTTGTTTAAAAATCCATACTCATAGTCTTTAAAATACGTTGTAAAATTAAGGCAAGTTGCCTTTAGAAGCATAGCCATAGGACTAATGTATACACAAAAGCAACACTTCTTTCCTAAAGCTTTTCAAAATTCATCCTCAAAACATCTTGCATGAATCACACTAAGAAGAAAATCTTTACACATACCAAAACATAAAGTAACTAAAAGATTTGATATTTAAGGGTCTTGCTTTCTAGGTGCAGTATGCTTTCAAGCCAAAAGAATATTTCCACTAACTTAAGCCAGAAGGCATTTTTTGATCCTTAGTCCAGGGTACTCTGCATTATCTATGGAACAGTAGCTCTATCTCACTGAAGGGATTGCTAACATGAATATAATCTAGATGCTTCTATTTGCTTTCCTTACAGTGGCATGGATTTTAACTGAATACCTTCAGCACATATAGAACCAATCTATTTTGTTATTTTCTCTGAATAATATGAGTTCTTATTTTTCAAAAAGGAAAAAAAAAGGAAAATATTGATGCTTTGACTATAGATATGAGTTTTCTACTTTTAAACTAGACGCAGAGAGTAACACGTAATCATGGGGACTTTTTCATCTCTCTTTTCCCTTTCTGCACATTTGCAACACAGGTTTAATTCTTCTCAAAATTCCCAAGAAGCAGTAGGAAAATTTGAAATAGAAAAATAAAATACATAACACTCTTAGTGCTTCCTATTTTTCTTTTTCTTTTTTTCCACAGAACTCCAAGTTGTGTGAAAGTTGTTCTTTATATTAAAACATGATGTACAGAAGCATTGGTTTTTGTGGGGTTTTTTAAGCAATACCAGAAATATCTTTAGGGAGAAGTTTTTGGTGGATAATCTAAGTGTTTATTTGTTTCATTTGTTGTGTCAGTACTGGGCAGCTGCTGGACAGTAAGATTTGAATGAGTTTTCAAGTTAAAATAAGCATGTCAGCTTTTGATATCATGATGGATATTCAGATTTTATAGGACTCAGAGTGGAGTCTGATCTTGTAGACATAATTTAATTAATTACACATGCTTCTGTCCTGCTTTTAAAGAGGGAGGCAGACTAGTTCATTAATTAATTATGCATTACCTAAGAATAACATTGTCTGTTGTGTCACATCAGGCTGAAGAAATTCAAGTCCATTATTAACCACAACTGCTATGTATTCAAGAGGGACCTATGGGAAAATAAGGAGAGGAGGCTGAAAAGAAGCCAGTGATGCAAACAGGAAGGTGGAAGAGTCCATAGTTTTTTGTAGGTTCAAGCCTCCAGTGAATTCACCTGTCGGGGAAGGGCCTTCTTAACAGAAGAAAAGTCCATGAGTGCTAGTGTTGTCAAAGTTTTCATTCCTATTCTCACCCTGTATGTGCAAGTGCACTTATTACCTTTGCTCTCATTACAGAACACAGAGGACGTTTCTTTCATAATTGCCTGTTCTGATAAAAGCTGGAGTTTAACAACACCTCCTCAGTTTAGTGGAAACTTGCTAGGGTTTCAAAAGGATTACACAACTTTTGAGGCAGAGTAATTAGATAAGCTTTACTTTTCTTTAAGGAAAAGAGACAGATAAAAGAAGTGAATTCCCATCAGCTGGTTAACAGTACTAAAGGGCCACATCCTAAAGGGTTGGTTAGAATCATAGACTCACTAAGTTTGGAACAAACTTCCACGGTCATCAAGGGGATTCCACCTTTTCTCTGGGCTATTTAAATGCCTGACCACTGCTTCAGTGAAGGAATTTTTCTTTATATCTGATCTAAACCTCCCCTGGTGCAACTTGAGGCCACCCCTTCAACTTGAGGTTAACAACTCTTTGACAAGTGTCAAAAGCAGCAGCCCCTGGGACATGGAAGCGTGCTTTTCATACGTGCAGCGAGCCATCAAAGGAGTGGCTCTAAATAAAAAGCAAGTGCTGTACAAATCTGTGAATGATGAAAGCATCAGCAGAGCTTCCATAAGGAAGGAACAATCACTGAGCACAGTCTGTATCATCCGGCCCACTGGACACATTCCTACAAAACACATTTCAATACAGTTGCAGCAGAGAATGCAGATCCTGTCAGCTGAAAGGATGACTGCCTTATGGAAAATAGTAATTCTAAAAAGGAGTTATTATGAGAAGCATAATGAAGTGGTAAAATGGGTAAATGTAATCCTGGGATTTATAAACTCAAACATATTAAAGTGGTTTATAGAATGTAGGACAAAGAATAGCAGGAAACAATTGCTATAAATTGGAATAGAACTAGATAAAGTCAAAGCAGAAATTAGGAATATGCTTTTAATAGTGAGGTTGATTAACAACTGGAATAAAGTAGTTGAGTCTTATGGTAACAAAACTTCTATAGCTGCAGAGAGATTTTTCTGGGATTAATTCATAATTCAATCAAAATTAATTATCAGATGGAATTGCTAGTAAGTGTCTTTTGTGATGGCTGCATGTCTGTGTGAACTGTAAAGCTGATCCTACACTTGCTGCAGGTAATTTCGAGCTGTTTTCATGATTTTCTGAGTAGGAATGCCATTTCTCTGCTTCTCTCCACAAAGTAAATCACTGACATGAAGAATGCAGTGGCAGAGCTCTGGTCTTATTAAATAAACATGGAATTCAGAAGGTGTTCCAAAAAAGATGCCATAGAAAAATGGGATCTTTAATGCACTCAGTAATGTGGAGAGCTGTCGTAGAGGAGAGAAGGGCTGCTGAAAAAGGCAAAATGGCAGCAGATTACAGTGTGTGAAGTAAACCAAAGACTGGGTATGAGCCAGAGAGCTGCTGTTTCTAAAACATTACGAGGGTGTCCTCAGGATTAAGAAGGATGATGTAGGGCAGAAGCTTTGCACACAAAGTGGGATCATTTATTGAATTCCAGAGAATGGAAAGAAAATTACATGGTGATTTTGAGGAGGACTGAGCAGGGGTTGTTGGTGCCAGGCACTGGCAGTGGGACGCTGAAGGAATGGCCTCTGTGCAGAGGGGTCAGGGCTGCAAACATTCCTCCATGGCCCTGCCCACAAGGGAGCAGGGCAAGGGTCCACAAGGAGTAGGAGAAGGAGCAGCAGATGGGATCAGTTATGGACTGACCACATCCCCATCCCCATCCCTATCCCTCTCCTCACTGAAATAGGAGACAAAGTCAGGAGTGAAGGAGTGCAGCTGAGCCTGGAAGAGAGGCAGTGAGGGAAAGGAGCCTGTTTTAATTTTTCCTTCGTTTCTTTCTAACCAAATGTATTTTAATTGGTGATAAATTAAACTCATTTTCCCCAAGCCAAATCTGTTTTGCCGTGAAAATGACTGTTAAATCATCTCCCTCTCTTCATCTTACCTTGATGATTTCTCCTTGTCCTGTGGAGGAGGAGTGAATAACAAGCTGGCTTGGAGTTTAACCCATAACCAAGGTTAAAATTGCAGGTGTTCTTTCTAAAAAATACAAATTCACATCTTTACAGCTCTGTCTGAAAGAGCTTTTCTCCCATGCTGATGCAGGAGTAATGATTTCTAGAATCAAGTAAGTTTGGGCTGTGAGCAGAAGCTGGAAAAAAAATCTTTTTTTTCTTTTTTTCCTTAATTCTTAGAAGTGTACAGAGGCTGCAACTGAAATTCCCAAAATAAAGAGATACTTTGGACCATCAGAAATGGAAATGGAAAAGGATTATAATACAAAAGTTTAGCAATCACACTCATAAGAAATACCATATCAAATTTTCATTGAGTTACAAACTCAGTGAGGTTTTCCCTAGTTTCTTTGACATAGTGAAGGTTAAAAAAAGGTGGTAGTAAAGAGTGACTGCAGAATATTTGGCATTTTTAATATATCTGGAAATTCATGGGATCTGATTGATTCTTGTCCTGACACCAATGGCTATCTTAACTTTTCACACAATTCCTTATGAACAAGCATCATTTGGCATTTAAATGAAGGGACATCACAGCAATATGTTCATTTCATCTGGGTAACAGGAGTGATGTTACTATAGGTGACCTCTTCCTTTTAATGAAAATGCACTGACTGCAGTTTGAAAATAAGTTTATTGCAGCTGTAATGCACTGGGTGAGTGTTTGTGTGTGTGTGTACATTTCAAAAACAGGCTAAGCCACTTGTATATTTTATTCCCTGTGACCAGTAATATTTTTGTTTTAGAAACTGACTGAAGATTACATCTCTATGAACCGTAAAATAATTCAGGCTGGCAAAAACTCATAGGACCAAAACCAGGAATAAGTGGAGGCTTCCCAAACTGCTTGAACACAATCTGTGCGTACACCCTTAGAACTTATTCATTACGACAGTTAAAAAAAAAAAAAAATCTGCCTGTTGTGTATTCATTGAACTACTGCTTGCAGTGTTCAACATCATCTGTGAAATAGGTACTTTCAATACTTGGCAGACAGGTTAAATAAAAAAATGAATATAGAAAAAATAGTTATTGGTAACTTGCCAAGAATTACTCAACTAAAATACATCTAATTACACTCAGAAAACCAAAAGCAAGCAGACTTTAAATTAAAGAGCCTATATTCCTACAGGTATACTCTCTTCCTCATGGCAAAGAGTCCACACTGTTACATATATGCAACTCTTAATTTCATTCTTTAAAATCTTGGTTGCAAGTATTTTCCTTTCTATGAAATGCATATTTTCCTCTCCCTTGAACGGAAATTTCTGGGTTTTTAAAATTTATCTCTTTTTTTCCCCTTGTGAAAACATTGAATTCTGATAGTTAAACACCAATATACTTCAGAAATTCGCTTACGGACTTTTTTTCTTGAATTCTCCTGTTATGCTTGATAAAGATGTCACACAAATCAATAAATGCATCTTAAAAATAAGTTCAATTAACGTTGTAAAAGGATAGCAGTGGAAAACAAAGTAAAGTAGAAAAGAGAAGGGAGATCTAATCATGATGAAGGACCTCAGTACCTTATAGGTTCATGTACAAACTCAATGAACATCTGAAGACAGAACTTCAGTTTATCTCAGGCGAAATCTCAGGCAAATCAATACATCAATATGCAGCATTTAAAATCCAAGAGATTCTGTGGCTTGAGGTTTTTTCCAACATCTGACTAATCCAAACTTTTCTTGTTTCCTCTTGGGATTTCAAGATAGTCATTAGGAGAAAATTGCATTAGCTCTGCATTGTAAGGGAATCATCTCAACAGTCCAGACTCTTCATAATGTCTTCTACTAAGCTCATTTGTTTGGGTAATAAACTGGGGAAAGAGGATATTTGACCACATCAATAGAAATGAGTTTAAATTAAACTGTCTCTGCAATCTCTTGGCTGTCCTTAGGTGAATTACAATAAGCGATGATACAACAATTATATTCTGTTGTTTTAGCAGATGTCTCCATTTCTCTGAAATACAGTTTTGCTCAGTTTTATAACCTGTGGCTCTCTAAACACCAGGAAGAACCAGTGTGGCTAGCCATTCTTTCTTTATTACTGAAAGAATTATTCCCATGTCACGCTCTATATTGGCTACTGTACTTCTTGTGGCAAATTGTTTCTTTTATGCAATAATGATAATAATTTTATTCAACTGTAAAAGATTTGACCGTAACTGTAAGAATATTATTTGGCACAGTACATATAAAAAGCTTGAAAGTAGATGATTTGCAGTAATTGGCATGCCTCTTCTACTCCTACTTAGGGAGGCCCTAGCTGATGGAAGAGTACTGAATTTCTTTGAACTAAAGACAGTATAAGGGCTACCACTGTGAGCTGGTCCATGTCACCACTTCAGTCATTTCCCATAAATCTTTAAGTGATACAAGGAGCGGAAACACACTTCCCATTACAGATCAGTGAATGGACCCATTATTCACAAGTCAGAATCAGTGTTAGCAGATGAAATGATACTGCTGGAAAAACATCACACAGGAAAAACTGTTTTGAACATTCTTAACATGACATAGTCTGACTTAAGCAAAGAAGCTTTTAAGTAATCAAGAAAGATTGGACAAGAAAGGTAGTGAAGGGTCCTGTGATGCTTTCCTGTTCCTTTCCCCTGAATCAATGACACTTTCATGTGCTGATTTTGAGAGACTGAATGCCAAGA
The DNA here is from genome assembly GCA_013397915.1 of Daphoenositta chrysoptera. NCBI lineage: Eukaryota > Metazoa > Chordata > Aves > Passeriformes > Daphoenositta > Daphoenositta chrysoptera. The sequence goes on along the minus strand of VZRO01008341.1, from coordinate 373,291 downwards.
ATATTTGTCCCCATATCATGGCATTTCAGAGCACTCAATAAGGGAGAATTGCTGCAGTGCAACCTCCTTTGGATCCCTTCTCTTTCTTCTAAAAAGTAAGCTATGGCATAATACTGACAGTTGGTGTTGAGATTTTATTTCTTGGATTTGGGGTTTTTTCTTTTCCATTTCCTTTTCCGTTTCCTTTTCCTTTTCCTTTTTTTCTTTTTCTTTTTCTCTTTCTCTTTCTCTTTCTCTTTCTCTTTCTCTTTCTCTTTCTCTTTCTCTTTCTCTTTCTCTTTCTCTTTCTCTTTCTCTTTCTCTTTCTCTTTCTCTTTCTCTTTCTCTTTCTCTTTCTCTTTCTCTTTCTCTTTCTCTTTCTCTTTCTCTTTCTCTTTCTCTTTCTCTTTCTCTTTCTCTTTCTCTTTCTCTTTCTCTTTCTCTTTCTCTTTCTCTTTCTCTTTCTCTTTCTCTTTCTCTTTCTTTTCATTTTCCCTATTCCACTTTCAGGCTTGAAGGTTGTAGCCTGAACAAGATGCATTGGAATTCTCCCCTCCAATGAGGTTTAAGAAACTCTTCAGTATGTCTCTCTATGTTTGCTTAGCAGAATTTTGAAAGGAAGTTTTTTGCTTAAACAACCAGTAATTAAGTGGTCTCATAGAAGCCTCGAAAATTTGTTTTGACGAATGAAAGCTTGTGGGGATAGAGGTTAGATGCTATTAAACTTTTCAATCCTATGAGCCTAAAATCATTGTTTCCATGAAGACTTAAAACTGTGAGCAGATATAATTTCCTCTGAAATTAGGCATCAGCTCTTTAACAGAACTGATGATGAAGTAAGTCTGCTTTATTTTCTATGCTCAGGGAGGGGAGGGGACAGCAGGGAAGGGGAGGGAGAAGGAGAGGGGAGGGAGAAGGAGAGGAGGAGAGAGAAGGAGAGAAGGAGACAGAAGGAGAGAGAAGGAGAGGAGAAGAAGGAAAAAGAAAGGTGATGCCTTCAGTACAACTGGAAACAGTAGCCTGACTTCTCTGGAGGATTTTCACCATAATGGAAGACTAAATAGACTTTCACTGCCAACAAAAATCAAGTGTAAAATGGAAAGCAGCGTTTCTTATATACAGCCAAAACTTTCCAAACACAAAGATCCTGGCCAGCATAAAAAGCTATTACTAGTTCTTTTTTGGTACTACCTACTTCTACACCAGATCCTTGATGTGTAAGAAGGAGCTTGCAGTAGCCTTGGAGTCTGTTTTATTAAATTCCATAAACAGAGTGAAAGGTAGTCTGGAGAGATAGAGCTTTCTGATAGATATTTACATGCTCAACAGATAGATGATGCTAAATCATGCAAGAGAGGGATGACATATATCTGCAGCTTTAAACCTTGACATTTAGCAGGACTGAACAAATGGCACATGTACCTCAAGTACACAGATTTATTGTTTTCATCTCCCTCAGTGCCTGTTTTATGTGAGTCCTTATTAAAATATTACTGCAAACATCTAAAGCTTCAGTCTAAATTCCTGTGATAACCTCTAAGGGTTTCAATATTTGCTAGCTAGAGATGCCTTTTCTCTAGAGTTTTGAAATTGTAACCTGTCGGTTCTTTCTTTTGTGATGCACTTACCTTCTTTCTCCAGAAAAGGAATGCCACATAGAAGTGTAGGTCATTATTTTTATTTTGAAGGTAAGACCTGTATTGATAACACATTCAGACTCACCAGGGATACTGAAGGGGACTGCAAAATCCTGTTGATTACTTCTGAAATACTGACTGGTGGTACATTTGCCCAGTAAAAAGACTGAGTACCAAGTGTATCACCATTCTGGAGAGAAAGGCAGAAGGATGGCTTTTCCAGGTTAAGCCAAATGTCTGACCATCCAACAGGGGCTTCGCTTGCCAAAGATAGCAAGTAAGCAATGCCCAGCAGCTCTCTGGTCTTGTGTTGAACACTTAGGCTCTATTTTTTCTGAATTTGTTTAGAAATATTATTCACACTTCCTTCTTGGGTTTTTTATTAATTTCCTCCATTTCCTTTGGTTCTCGGCTTTTACTTTAAGGCATTTCAGTTCCTTTTCGAGACAGGCTTGTCCTTTCCATGACATTGAGTACAGACCAAGGATGTTTGAGGAACAGTAATGACTGGATGTGGCACTCAGTGTTGTGGTCTAGGTGACCAGGTGGTGATTGATCAAAGGCTGGGCTGGACCTTAGAGGTCTTAATGATTCTGCGATTCTGTGACATGAGAGATCAAACCAATGGTGCTACTACGTCAGGATATTCTCCTCTGTCCTCTAACAGAAACACTTCCTAGCCCAGAGACAGTACCACTGCATTTAACCCAGGGCAAGTTTTTGTCACCTGAGTGTAGCTTGGGTAGAATCGCCTCCTGCAGTGCCTGGGGAAAGGGTGGGAAAAGGCAAGGAAACAATTAGAGGTGGTCACCAAACTGAGACAGAGATTCGGATGTATTGCTAGTCACTCCCAAACCAATATTCTTGAATCTCATCCAACATACATTCTGATTACAACTTTTAGCTCTAAACCTGAACTTCCAGAGTTTTGAAAGTGGCAAGGCAAAGAAAATGTAATCACTTTTTCTTTCCGGTGACATACACCAATAAAATGGGATTGAATAGAAGCTCTCTATTAAAACTGTTTTCTTCACAATTTAGCGAGACAATACTGCTGGATTAATTTTGAAAAAAGAAAAAAAACAAACGCACATTATTTGGTAATTATACTCTCAAATATGAAGCTTTTGCACAAGAGGAACTAATTTAAATTCAAGAAAATATATGGCCATAATTTCTTGTACTTAAGAAAGTATCTTGCTTTTTAGGTCTAAAAAGAGGTGGAAGTATCACCAAGGCTTGTAAGGACTCACTTTCTTTGTGTTACACCTGTAAATGAAACTAGGTCCTTGCTGCACAGTCAGTAGCCATTATGTCTTCCATTGCAGCACAGTGAAAAGATCAAAAGAAAACACAAACACTGTGCATGTTTTTATGTGTTCTTCTTTCCTGAGAAATAAGAACTTTTTCTTGTTGAAGAACGTAAAGTAGAAGTGGAGGAAATACTATCACGACTTGATTACATTTGTACTGATGCTTGTGTGAATGGTGCACATGGGACCTGGTACAGTGCATAGGATCAGCATTATTAAACTATAAATATCTACACTCCTGTTGGCTACATCTGAGCTTGTCACCCTGAACTTTATTACTAATATAAACAAGTAGAAACATTTGACCTGTTTCAGATACCTACGTTAGACTAAGCTGTATTAGGTTTCAGAGGGATTACAAATCTTCTCCAAACTGCAGAAAATGGATTTCTTGAGAGTTAACAGGCCATAAGAGTTTCAGTGATGAGTTTCCTATTCTTTGAAATAACATAGGGAAGAGAAAAAGCCAAGAACAAAACCAAAAAACAGAATGTGTGAGAATAGCTGGAGAATATTTTGTCAGAATCAATATCTTTATATATAGAAGGTAGGTTTCTGAAGAAGAAAATTTTTTCATGAAGAAATACTGGATGAGTTTAACAAAAAAATAAGTGTACATAAACACTAACATATACATACATGCATAATCCAAGGACACATCACTGATACAGTGAAAAAAACTACAATGTTTGTTTTGTGTGTTTTGATGGTTCTGAAATAAAGGCTGTTGAAACCAGGACCACCTTCTTGCTCTATTAGACACAAATACCTAGTACCTGTTATTTTAGCTTCTTTGGAACCATTTCAGTTCCTTCCTTTAGGGTTTTGCTGGCACAGAAACACATCCCTGTCTTACTAATTGGCTCTGAGTCTTTTCTTCAGTGTGGATTAAACCCAGTGAGATAAGGTCAGTGAAATACGTTTGGAACACAAATGTCTTTTTCATGTTCTGTTCATGGTTTGTCTCATTTGAAACTTACATTTCAAATCCAGAGCTATCTTCCCAGAAGGGACTTTTCTGATATCTCAGATATAGGAGACCATAAATGTCCTTGTGGTATTTGCTTTTAAACACGCTCTTCTCAATATCAAATTGACAGTTTCCCTCTGGACCCCTCTCACAGTGCAACCTTCTTTAGAGGATCCCCTGTAAGGAGCTTGGTGGGTTGTGTGGAAACAATGCAAGAAAACTGCTACTATAGCTTTGCTTTTTCTTCAGGAAAATCACCCCAAACAAATACTGGATTCAGAATGGTTTCAGGAGTAACCACAAAAAATAAATGGTGTTTCAAGCCATGGGGGCAGGAAAGTTGGGCAATTGAGTGTGTGAGGAATAGGTGACTACCCAACCTCAGGCATCCAAAGACTTAATGCTGTGAAAATTCCACACTCATTAGTGAAACAACCCCTTATCTGTCATTCTATGAGTATTTTCACTGGTTTTTGTACTTAAATGGAGTTTGCTTACCTTTCCATTCATCCTGTCTTTGCTGAAATCAGCAAGAACAGTGGAGGTATACTAAAGAGTTAAACCAAAATTGTCTGAGTCTNAAAAAAAAAAAAGCAAGTTTTGTATCTCATTTTACCTTTAAATTGATGAAAATGAACCCTTGAGACCACTTCTGAAATCAAAACTCTGACTTTAAGTCTACCTGTTTGATGTCAGATCTGGTGTCGAGCCTGACATCAGTAGCTTCTCACACAGTGTAAGTTTAAATTTTACAGCATTCAGATGCAGGTTTCCCATGCCACTCTGTGATCTGCAATGAGTTCAGTGTTTCAGGAATATCAAGCTGACAGCCTTTGAGGCTGCATGCCTATCCAAAGTGCAGCAATTGTTCTCAACTAAGCAATAGAAGACCCAGTCATTAAAACTTCTGCTTCTGCAGCCTCACAAGCTTTCCCACAGTCTGAGCCTTTGATGTAGCTCAGCCCTGTGTTGGAGGCAGGCATTGGCCATTCTGCCAATCCCAATGTCCACACCGATGGTTCCATGATGTGAACTCCTGTCCCTTTGCAAGCCAATCTGCAATATCCAATTCATTTCACTGAATGACCTGCAGGCACTACTAAACACAGTCGGGTGCAAGCAGTGATCCAGAAATGAAAGGTTTGCTATCCTCTTACCAAGAGCCTGAGGTGCCCTGCCCTTTCTGGCCATGTAAGTTAAGGTTGTGCATTCAGTACCACAGTTCTTTCACCTTGTACCTCAGACCACTTCACTGTGCAAAGTACACTGCAAGATTTTACCTGCCACAATATGACATCATTTTTAAGAAGCTTGGGTGTGTACTAAACCTACTGTGTGCTCCAGTCAACCACCAAGTAAAAGTTTCCTCTGAAAACCAAGCAGATAATGGTCTTTTTTCTGGTTCACTTTCTAGTGTGTTTAGAATTGTGATTTTGTTTCTAATAAAACATTGAGAAGATATACAAAACTAAATATAAAGTTTTATAGAACTTACATACCAACTAACCACTTACAGATAAAACCTATGAAAACTAGTATATGGTTTATGACTTTGATTTTCTTTCTTGCATCCTGGATAACTGCAAATAGAAAAACAGAACACAAACCAGAAAAACTTTAATGGCAAAGAGTCTTAACTCTGAAACTTCTTTGGTTGTAACTATTCACTGGTAAATTTATGTCTGTCAGGTGAAGGATGATACTGAACCTTCACCCTCCAGAAAGGCACATAGTAGACTATCAAGAGACTCTTCCACTTCTGAAGGCACAAAGGTCCCTTCACATGGCACTTCAGGACTCCAAGAGGACAGTGTACAGCAGGGAATACTAGGTGCAGAAAAGTGTTTCTTCAAGATTGTATTTGGCATCTAACCCTAAGGGCTTATTCACAGATTTCCTCCTGGATATGTCAGGGTTATTTTGATAGAGCAAGTGCTGCACTAGCTGCACTTAGGGGGAGGTGTTATAAGAATTCCTGAGGTCTGTTCTAGGAATTAATTATTCCAAATGAATTTTTCATTGATTTTCTAGATTAAGTATAGATAGAGTATTTCATTCACTTCTTTCTCCTTGTTCTCCATGGCATATCACTCTTTATTCAGTGTAGAGAAGCACAAGGAATCAGGATTCTGATTTCCTTTAAGCAGAAAGATTCCTCTAAGCAAAGCATTGCATTTAGATGCCATCATATGGCATTTAGAAATTGCTTTCATCTACACCTAGTATTTTACATTTTACAAAGATCCATTCATGGAGTCTGCAAAACAGAAATAACTGAATTTGCTAATCATAATGATTAGGTGAATCACAGACACAAGCTGAGCTGAACAGCAAAATAAACTAAAATTAGAAACAGCATGCCCCTGGCCTAGGGCAACATCCAGCTGATGAACAGAGACAGCAGGCACCTCATCCTTGCTCTACATTCTGCTACCAAAACAAATTTGTTGTGTCACTTGTATAATAGCAGGGACAACGTCCACCTTCTGGAGCACCTGCACAGCAATTTCTATGTGGTTTTGCTTCTTTGATGCCACAGTCCACCTGCCTGGATGTATTCCTTGGGAGGTAATTCAAATACTGTGAGAAAGACAATGGTGGAATAGCTGTTATTACATCTGTCACTGATAATCCACCTAAAGCCTTTGCATTTGCTCTTCACAGGATCTATAAAGGCATTTCAAAAGATCTGTATAGCCATGTTTTGATTCATCAGCTCCCCGTCAGCTTTTCAAGCTTTTCTTGCTTGCCACAGATTAACACTCTCCCTCACTTGGCTGTAAATGCTGCAACATAGCTTTTTATAAACTAATCAATATTTAATCATTGTAATACTTTGGAGGTTAAGAGAGGTTCAGACATGAAAATTATATTGCACTTCCCCAATATTGAAAAGATCTCACTTTGACTCTGTGGGATTTAATAAATCATATTATTCCCATTATTACAAGGAGTCCAAATTACTCATAAGCTATGTGCATTACCCAAGGTTATACAATGCATCAGTGGCAGAGCAAGGAATCAAACTGGTGAAAACCTCTCTTGCAGTGAATTAGAGCAGTTCTGTCTGTGTGAATGTTTCAAGAGGTATAATATCAAATATAAGCTGCTACTGTGAGCTGCATATTCCTTTGCGGTCCACATTCACACCCATCTGCATTTTTCTCCATTAAATATGACCTAGTTCATCCTATTAATTAAGATAAAGGACTGGAAGCACTCAGAGAAGTATGTTAATCTTGCTGTGCATGAACTAATCAAGTAATGCTGAGCAGCTGGTCAAATGACCAGAATTTGACTGACGCTACAGTCACCAAGTGTCTAACGATGAGGAAGCAGCATGGAGTCCTTAGAAGTAAAGATGAACATGTCAGCAGCAGTAAAACTCACCAGCCTGACCATTGGAAAATTCTTGCATTCCATAAAAATTATTGCCTTAGAGATGATACATGCAGCTGCTCCTCTTACCTTGGAATGGTAGTTATAAACTATTATCTTTCAAGTATGTTGGCCACAAAGCACATATGGAGTTTTTACCTCTGCTTTGACTTTCCCTTGAGTTTCCATGAGGACCACTACGTCAGCTGAAAATCAGAAGCCTAAAGAGATGTTAAGTACTTTTCTTCGTGGATCTCAGCCAATAACCAGAAGCTGTTTTACTGATTCTATCGATGGCTGGGCTACAGTAGCATCAATCACCTGTTGACTTGAATTTCCAGAAGAGGAAAAGCCATTTAGTTCCTCTACCAAACCAAATGTCATTACTAACCCCAAAACTGCATATTAAAAGCTAAGGGAAACCTCATGTATTGCAGTTCATGGTTTTCGATAAATGAGGCATAGATTTAGCATGCATCTGCTATTCCTCTTCTTTTGAGTTGTTCTAAGACTAGTTTCATCTAGTGAGCACCTTACAAAAGAGATACCAAGAGATTCCTTGAGCCTTTTGGAGACATACATTTCTTTTTCAAAGCTTGTCTGAAAACAAAAGTAAATAATTACCAGATAAATGGGCAAATCTGTTTATATTTCTCCTTTTCATCTTGCCAACAGTTCATGAATAAATAGAAAGATTATTTTCTAGGAAATGCTTAAAGAAAGTGATTATTTAAATTTATATGCAAAGGCTCTAGCTGAAGCAGCAACAAGGCGGGGGCCATACAGCTGTGGAGGTTCATTCAGTAATAAAATCTCTGTGAAAGCTTTCCTGAGTAGCTATGATAAATAAAATACACTTTCAGGAGGAAAAAAAACCAAAACATCAAGACACAAATTCTTTTAAAGAATTCATTTCAGTAGGTTTCTCTGCATCCTCCTCATTAGAAAATGTTGTACTATCTGAAATCTGTTGCTTCCCTCAAGCAACAGAATTTCAAAGTGATTATGCTGCAGGATGAAAGTATGTAACATGCTGGTTAGAGCACTCTTCCCTGCACTGACTTGAAATGGTATATGAATGCTACCACAAAACAGATTACCTGGTGTTATTTAGGATAAAGGGTACACTGTCTCTGAGGACAATAATTAACTAACTATTCAAAAAACCCCACCAGTTTTTTGTCCTTTTTGCTTAGTGTCCTCTTTTTTTTATAACGAGACCCCTTACCCTCTTTCAATTATCTGTGCACACAGTTTGTCATCACTGCATAGGTTTTCTAACACATCCAGCACTTTGCTCACTCTGTTTCCTCCCTAGGTTTTTTACACTATGGAACTAGTTGAAGGTGGTAAGGAGCCCTTTATGTCCATTATTTGGACTTCTATAAAAGTGTCATCAGAACCTTTCTTGATCTTTTCTTTCTCAGAGAAATGCGTTTAATGGCTCAAAAGCAATCTGAATATCTTGCTAAGTGGTACCTCCCTTAGTTTGCAAACAACTCAGAAAAGTTATTGCATTTGAGTGATACCTACATAATGCAGTAACCTTCCTGGATCAGTTTCTTTAGATCTTCCCTGGGGGTTTCATTTGATCATTTTGGAACAGTTTATTTTATATTAAAAGTTCACAGAATAAGAATTAGAAGGAATAGGAAATCCAGTGGGAGTAAAAACCATCACTGAAAACGAAATGAGGTGAAGTATTGTTGATTCATATTTTGCTCATGCCTTTGCAGGACAATTGCAACCACCTCACCAATCTCCAGAATTATTTTGTCCAGGAAAAGGAAAGCATTGACTGTACTGCATTTTGTGCATGCAGCATCACTGAAAGTGCTCAAAGTCAATGTCAATTCTAGCCCAACATTAGAAGCGTTCAAGGACAGGTTGGATGGGGCTTTGAGCAACCAGACCTAGTGAAAAATGTCCCTGTCCATGGCAGGAGAGTTGGACAAGATGATGTTTAAAGGTCCCTTCCAACCCAAATCATTCAATGTTTCTATGATTATCATCCAAAACAAGAGCTGCAATATTCATGTAGTAATAATCCTGACCATTCTTTATTGCTGGGTCTTTTCCAAGCATGGACAAAAACATGCTGAAAAGTAAAAAAACCAAGAATCCAGCTACTAAAAAAAAAATTAAAATCTACTAAATGCCTTGAATTTCATGGGCATTTATATTCCTTCTCCTTTGTCTCTTTTATTTTCCCCGAGACAAGGGGACAACTTTGGTCTGGTAACTGTGCTAATCTATTATAAATTTGATAGGGTTGTTCTCAAATCACAGATGCTGAAAATATTCTCTATAGTCTTCCCATCTAGGAAAAAAAAAAACAAACCCCAATGCAGTATTGTTTCTGAAAAGCTCTAGTGTCTTATATGTAGTGCATTGCTATCCACATCACTATAGTCCATCACAGATAAAAAGTTGTTTTGAAAAATACTGAATAATATGGTTGCCTAGGCAGCAGGGAATGGATTCATTGACCTAGGAGATTCTATTCAGTTTAATATCCTCCATTCCTATGAAAAGGGAATACTAGTAATTGAGTGTTGAGGTTTCATTGTTTGAGATTCAGAAGTGTTATTGGATCTCAGTAAAGCAAGACAGAAAACACCTTACTGAAGCTTCTTGAATCATAAAAAATACTGTAGTAGTTCATGTTGTTCTTTTAAGCTAGACCAGATGTTTATTGGGTTGAACATCCTAGAGGAAAAAATGAAATGACTCTTGGGAAAACATGGCAAACTGAACTAAACTGCTGACTTTCTATTTCCAACTGTTTAGGAGGAGTTAATTAGTTCGTGTTATATAAAATATAGCAAGTTCAAAAAGGGGGCTATTCATACAGAGCAATAAATCCATGAGATTTGTTAAGATATTAGTTTTCAAGCAGATACATATTTTCCTCATAGAGGAGAATAGGTGAGAAGGCAGGCAGGATAAACTGAAAGCTCATCTACTCAAGACCCATACAAACAGACATACCAGCATTTTGCCTATTCAGAAAGTGTAGGCAGAAGACATGAGAAATATTTATAATGTGTTTCAAACATGAATATTCATTTCAGAGCAACATCTTTTTTCGTTATAATTGCAACTTCCTTTACAGCTAATTAGCCAAATCCCAGCTTTCCAGACTTTCATAGTATGAAAGCAAGTTTTCGTCACTCAGTTACATTCAAAAGAATAGTAAAAAAATTAATACAGCCAAAACAAAGCCATTTGTTTTGAACAAAATAATTTGGACCATGGAGTAAAGTAACCTACACAAGAACTCCTCTTAAAGAAATGAGAAGATCATAGTTGGTAATCAAAATAATAGTGAGCCCTTTCACTGATGCAGCAGCAAGAAAATCAATGAAATAAATTCCTGAAAAAATTAAACATGGTAGCAGTGAAAATACATTGAACAATAATTTCTTGTCTCCTCTCATCAATACTGAGACAATGCTAGGATGTTGTCTGCAGTCTTACTCTTTAGAAAATGAAAACTTGGAGGGAATCTCTATGAAAATTATTTTAGGGCTGGTGGTAATTTATTAAAGAATGAGGTTTTGAACTCCATTAATCCATATGATCAATAACAAGATATTATTGCTTTGAATAATCAATATGAGTGTACTTATGGAAATTTCACATTAGTACAGGACTTGTTATACTCTTCTCATATGGTCTCTATTGTTCATATGATGGTGTAGAACAAGTCAGAATTATATAGATAGCCAGATTTATCATTTCAGTGTCCTCTGAACATCAGCTTGAATTCCATATTTATTCCTCAGTACAAGTCATAGATTCATATCACAAGCCTTCCCTTCTAACATTTAATGACTTCAAAGAGAAGTACGATATTCTACTGATTTATTTTATGTAATCTAACAAAGGAATATCTGGAGTTCTGGTCTCTGCTCCAGGGACTGTTTATGTATTTCATATTGTAGGATGTCCCTGGATAAAAACAGAAATAAATCTATAACCAGAATTAAAAAAATATGAAATGTCTCTCGCTGCTAAGGGGCCCTGTTTACACCCCATGATTCAGTCTTTCTCTCTGATCTCCCAGCTCATGCTTTTCCAGGTTTACAGCAGTCCAGCTTCAGCAAGAATTGTAAAGTGCCCTTATAACACCTTGCAATGCATGGGAGGAAAAGGCTGACGTGTGAGAGCTGTGGTAAGAGAGCCCTCCAGGCTAGAGGAGGTTTTCCACTTCCTAAGTGAGTACTCTTCTAATCACTAAACCATCATGTATCCTTAAATAAGGATGTTTCTCAGACACTTTTATTGTCGTTGATGATGTTGAACAGAGCTGTGATTTAGCTCATAACAATCTTCAATTTGCTCCACTGTTTCTTGTTGCCTTTAAAGACATTCCTTGTGGCACATAAAGGAAAGCAGCAGCTGATAGAAAAGTTTTGAAATTTCACCACTTGTATGCAAAAGCCAAAATAGTGAAGCTAAATCCAGATAAATGGTTGCTTGCATACAGCTATTCTCTGCTGAATTCTATCCCTAACAAGAATTAAGTTGTTTTACAATTGTTTTGTTCAAATTATAAAGTGTCTTTGTCTCACAAAAAGAAGAAAAAATCCACAATATATGTTTGAAATAAGATTGGCTGAACTGAATCTATGCACAGACCCTCCCATCTGAAAGATACTCCTCAAGTCTGCAAATTCTTAAACTTGGTAGCAAGAGATTTCAAAATGCTCCAGGATGCTGGAGCTACTGCAGAGTGAACCAGCAAGGTCATTGGCAAAATACAGAGTCTGAGTTAGTTCAGTCATGTTTGTCTCTGACCTCACTGATAGTAATCTGATATCAGATATCACAATTTTTCTTCTTTTAAATTTTGATGGAAGAGGAAGGTCAATATACAGAAACAATTCCCAGACTAGGCTAATTCACAGAACTAATCATAACATCTGGAGGATCCAGACCTAACCAAGACTTTAATTACAACAACTGTGAAGTTGTTTATGTCTGACAAGATTTTAGGATATTTTCTATATTTTTTAATATGTTCAGCTTTGAAAGAAAAAAAAAGAATGTTAATTATCCACTGTCATTTACATACACAAGGTTGCACATTGTGTCCAGAACTCAGCTTTCGCTGTAGAACTTAGTTAGAAAGGAAAAATATTACAGCTAATAAAAAAATTATATAAAAAGAAATTCTATCAGGCTGTCTTGGAGAAGATAACATCATTCATTCCCTGGTGACACTGTTTTAGGAAAAAGCAGTTGTCTTTTAGTTCAGAACCTTGAATGTAATTTTCATTTGTGGTAATAAGAGGAAATTTTCCCAAATCCCACCTCTGCAAAGACATTTCATGACTGGCATTAGATTTAGATTTCCTTGAACAAAAATTAACTTTTTTGTGAGGTTCAAGTCTAACCAAACCAGTCTAAAATGATCATAAGAGTTTCAGATTCTGAAATCTGATTCAGATTCTGAATCACTAGTTAAGAAAAAAAAATCTGTTTTACTAAAATTTTGTTCTCCACAGACTGCTCTGTGCTTCACTTCTTTTCTCATAACCTTGTGTCGCCAGGGGACTCACAGCACAGTAACTATAAATATTGCCTAGAGGAGTCTTCCAAGAAATAAAGTCTTAAACACTTATTGCTCTTACGTGTTTGGATTTTTTACAAAGCATTTCCTATTGACTTCAGATAACGCAATGTGGGTAGACCACATTTTGGCCAAATGTAGATGCCTGTAGTATGTACATATACATCCCAGCTAAATCCTCATCTCTCTGGAAAGAGATGATGGACTTTTGGGGCACAGCTCACACTGTCTCAAAGCAGAAATTTGAAACAGGTCAGCTGTATGTCAAAGAGTATCTGTTTCCCTCTTTTGAATAGTCTAAGGATGACCAACTTGAAGACAGATGTGAACATTTTAGAGCTCTAAAATTAGATGAGATAAAGCCCACCCTTGGCACTTAATTTCTACAGGCTATACGAATCTCTCCATTATATGTGTTACGTTCACATTAGCAGTTGCTATGTAATTACTGTGATTATGTACTATTATTAAAACTTCAGCATGAAGCTAGCATAACAAAACGCCCTGTATCAAAATAGTTCCAGGTTCCCAACCTTCATGTTTCAGCTAAACAAGAAATGATGCCCCTGGTTACCTATGATTTTTCTGAGCAAGGATGTACTGATAAATTAGTCATTTTTGCCAAGAAGCAAATCTCATAATTAATTAGGCTCTTTGGGAGTGTAAATTTTCCTTTGTGGATTTCTGCTAAAAAAAAAATCTCTGTATAAGCCATTGACTGAGCTTCATGGGTCTATCTCAGTACACCATGAGATAAATACAGGAATTCCTCAGGAGGGACAGAATTTTAGATGTGCTTTAACTTTCATCACACCTGACTAAATGATTTATATCATAATTTTGAATCCCATTTTCAATTCCCAAACCCTTCTCATCTGCTGTACAGAGAGAGGTGTGTCACTAAATTTTCTCCAACTTAGTTTTTTCATGCTTTTATTTTTTTTTTTTTTTTTGTCTTGTTTTGGGTTTTTTTCATTTTTGGTTTTGCTTTTTTTGGGGTTTTTTTTTGTTTGTTTGTTTCGCTTTGTTTTTTTTAAAATCTAAACAACAGTGTTTAAGCTTAGGTTATGAAGTTGCTTATTGTGTGCTTTATTGTACTGAGCTTCACAATATTCCAGTTTTTTCTGGAATCTCTATCTTCCTGTCCCAGGGTCAAAATGACTACCACTTTTCCCCATTTTTTTGGTTTGGTTTTTTTTTTTTTTTTTTTTTTTTTTTTTGGGNTTTTTTTTTTTTGGTGAGATATTGTGGTGTTAAACATAATGAAGACTGTAAAGTGGTTGGCCCAAACCGATGCTTTAGAAAATATAAAGCTGACTAGAAATAGATGCAGGCATGGCACAAATGTGGGCTGAGAGGTTACTCAAGGTGGAGAGTCCAAAATCCAGCCAAGAGGGAATGATTTCTGTTGTGGTCTTTTGGAGCAATAATGAACAATCCTTTTTAATTGCATTGCTTAGAGTGTCACTTCACCTTTGACATCATGTACTGCTCTGTGCCTGGGCCATTCATTTGCCACCCTTGAGGCACAGACAATTGGCTGCAGTCTGTAAGAGAGCAAGGCAGATTTTTCTCGTTGTTTGCGACAGCATCATTCTGGGAATAAAGGTGGGATCTAATTCTTCTTGACAGTGCATTGCCAAACATGTCAAGCAATATTTCCAAAATCTGTTATGACATTAGTTTTGTTCCTAAACAGGCATTTGCTGCATATCAAATTTTATATTCATGAATATACCTATGCTGATATTTACTCCACTGTTGTCACAATAAAATCTCTTGTATCAACACTAATAGCTGAGTTTATATGTAATTTGCTGCACTTCATGGTTTTGAAACACAAGATTTTGAAGTAAAAATGATAGATAATGCATCCCTCTTTTTCCCAGGCTGTCCTTTTGAAACATGCTTTCCTCTCTGCCCTTTCAACCCTACACACCTTGAACTACACTGCAGAAGAAGTCATGTCATTTCTTTGTTAAACACTCTCTGAGATGCTTAAGCATGAAAGATGTTATATTAAATCAAGCATCACATCCAAAAATACTGAAAGAATTGAAGGTAAGGATATTCCATCAGTCAGCCTAAGATAAAAGAAAAATAAACAAGATTCCATTTCTTTATTTATTACACTCTTCGCTATAAATTAGTGAAAAAACAGGGTAAAACGTTATAACAAGTCAACAGCAATGGCTAGATATTTAACATAAACTTAGTATATATTAAAAGAAGGTAACACCTAATTTCTTTCTATTATTTTTAAGTCTGCCATAGAACCATCCCAGGAAAAGCCAGAGATATCTGAGTTGTCCTGCATTTGGGACAAACTTTGCATATGCCTATAGAGAATTGGCACATTTATGATGAATGGCTTTTTCACAAGCCTGAGCTCACAATGTATTGATGATTGTAGTGATGATGTGTTGCCTATAAAGTCAGTATAGTGTCATTTTTCAATTCATGAGGGCATTACAGGGATAAAACCATATAAGATTGTGAACCACAGTTAACAGCATGGATATGAAGTGCTCAAAGTGAAAAATACAAGTGAAGGTACAGGCATGGTAATGGTGAACTAAGATGGATACCTTCTTCTATCAGTAAATAAAAAGAAGCCTCCAGAGATGAATATTCTCTGCTACTGTCTGCTGGAAAGTGCAGAAAGTAGAATTTTCCATTCATGGGCACTTTTTTTCCCCCAACAGCAATCAAATTACACTCTGAGATGTCTTTAGAGGATGTATAAGGTATAAACCAGTGGAGTGCAGGGTAATGAGAAAAAAAAAAAAAAGAAGGTTCTGGTTGTGGGAACGAGTACATGCTTAACAGAGGGGACCCTCCTCAATGACCCTCTCCACTGAGAACTTTGTAACCAACAGCATCAGAGATGACCTGGTAATGTGATGTTCTTTACAAATATTGCAGAGACCAGGAGGAAAAGGGAGTGGCCCTGGGAAGAGAAGGGATATTTCCAAGAGAGCTGGAGTCGTTGTAGCTGGGTGAAGTTATGGAAACTTATGGCTGGGACTATCAATGTTTCACCTTAGGGCCTGAGATGACCCTGCCTTTGTATTCCCTGTGAACACAGGTGTTGCCTGCTGGTGAGTACCTGCAAGTAGAGCATAGTGGGAAGAAAATAGAAATGTTAAGTGATGTTTATTGGGCATAGTCAGAGGAACCCAGGGAACTGACTTAAAGATTGGTACTGAGCAAGTGGAATGAGCTGGAGGGGTTTATTAGTTACTCATTTCTGTAGGCAATAGCTTTGTTTTACAGAGTTCCAGCAAAATTCTCCTGGCTCGCAGCATATTCCCTTCTTGTTTTGAGTGCAACCTTATTACCAATAATCAAGGAGGTTTTCCATTTAAATTGTGTCTTCAGGATAGATGTAGTTTTAACATATGCTTGGATAGTGCCTCAGGCTGACAGTTTATGTTAATTGGCAATAACTCATTTGATCTACACAACATGTGGAAAATGCCTATGATTTGTACTGCAGTAACATACCAGTGTTGAGATGGTCTGTACAGTATATTTTAATTCATATTTACTTCTCAGCTTTATCATGTTTTTTTTTTTTTTTTTTATTCTGGTGCTTATTCTGTATTTCCCTCTCTCCTTCCTCTTTCTGAGTTTTTTCTATCCCTCCTCATAGATGATGCAATAAGCCTCTAGCATGCAGAGGGTCTATAGAGGCTTTCTGGCTTTCACAGATGGTGTTTGTGTGCTAACTTTATTGCTGCCACCTTTCTTTCCTTCCAGAAATTTCAAAGCATACACTCATCTCACAGGAAAATATGGTAGAAACATCCGTATTCCTGTAATCATTGGGTGTGGAGTAAGTTACCTTTAATTGCCAGATCCCACTGATAAGGCAGTTCTCCCATGTGCATATCAGCTTCCTCTCTCTTTGACATCCCTTTCCTATGCCTACCACAGCCAGTGCTGCAGTGATGTCAGAATACAGCTGGTGTGGGAAGAATCTTCCAAAAAGCTGATTTTTTTTAGTGTAAAAGACAAAAATTGACTCAACTGAAATTTTTGAGAAACCATGAAATCTGAGATCTGGAAGTTGTGTTACTAAAATAACCGGCTTCTTCTCCTTGCCATCAGAAATGAGATCTGATGGGAAGGGACAATGGGTTTTGCTGTGTCTGTTAGCACAACAGGTCTATTTTGGACCTGCAATACAACACAAGCCATGATAAATGACCTTGTGAGCACATCTGCAAAGGCTGGCTCACACGAGAACTTAGCAGAAGTTGACAAGATGTTGACAGCATGTCATAACCTGAGTTTTACTCAGCTGGAGAGAAAGAGAAGTACCTTGTGCTGGTAGCATCTGACTTTCACTGCAATCTATGCTCTTTTGAAAATATTGTGTGTATGCCTTTGTCTCTGGTGAGCTAAAAGAGGCTTGACTCTTCTTGGAGCTGCATGGAACACTCAGCCAACCAGCTCTTCTTTGCTTTACCCTTTCACTTCTCGCAGTATAATGGTGCCACCCTGAAGCTGAAACAGAGGGTAATAAAGAAATCAGAGATCACAGGTAGAGGACAGATAATTGCCGGTGCCCAAAAATCAAGAATTGGTCATAGACATATGTAGCCAGGTAAATCATAACCATAAGATTCAGACTGCATGATAGAAAAATGCTTTTTACTTCAACTATTCTAAAAACAATGTTTGAAATATTTCTCTAAGAAATAACGAAATAAACGGAAGTGAGAAATATGAATGTTATATTGGAGTTATATACTCTGTCCATTTTATTTCAGATGTTAAATGTACCCTTCAGATGCTGTGCATCAGCAATTTCCAGCTTTGGTTAATTGGGAACATTAATATTTGATTCCTCAGGCAAAACCCATTGGCTGTTTAGTGCTTATTAATGTATCAGTCCTGTGCCCATAAATCTAATATTTGCTTGGATCTACAGCACCTGTAATTTTATACAAAAATTCTTTTTGGTTAAACATAAAATATAAATCAAAACCAAACAAAGATAATGGAAATGGGAGATAGACTAGGATATAACTCTATGAATGTTGAAAGACAACACAACAACCACTGAGATAATGCAGAAATTATTAGTGCCACCTATTGGCAGGCAATGCAAACTTAGCAAGCTATAAAGCAGAAAAATAAAATACAAAAATAAAATGCTAATTGGTTTCCAAAAGTGAAACTGCCTTTCAAAAAAAATTATGGTTTTCGGTTTTTTTTTTTCCTGGCATTCTTGTATGTTTTATCTTCCTCCATGCAATTTGAAAAATATTTATAGGAGCAGCGACTTTTAAGTAGATAATGAAGATTGAAGTGAAAAACAACATTTCAAATTATGAATGCTACTAATTAAAGTGAGAAGCATTATTCTGAAGATTCTCACTTTATTCTAAAGATTTCTGCTTATTCATTCAGGAAGGAAAATGAACAACGTTATTCACATATCTAGCCAAATAGTATGGGGTAGAGAAGATTAAAAATAATCTATTCATAGTCTTTTTGAGAATGACACTGTTCATTATCAAAACCCACTGAAATATTAATCTTTTCAGTACTTTTCAAAAATGCTCAAATTATTACAGCTTACTTCAATTTATTTTTATTATGGGCTATGACAATTTTTGACGAGAAATTTTAAAACAAGTCAAATTTATAATTAAAGATATGACAGATAAGAAAGTAACAAAAATTTTACAGGAAACACAATATAGTTTTGTGACCCTGTGCATTTAATGCAGCCAAAATGTGAGTACACTTTTTTCTATGCTTAATATATACAAGGAAATATTGCTTTGAACTCAGGATAAATATGTGAATAGGAGTACGAATGTCACAGATCTGTCAAGGTCAACCAGTTTGTTGAATCCTATCAAGTATCACTTCCTGCATGTTTAGTAAGCACCATGTCAATTACTTCTCCCCAGTCTTGAAGGAAAATAAAAGAGCCTGAACTCTACACTACTTCACAGAACCATTCCAATTTGACAGTGAACTATTGGTAAGTGATTTATCACTAAAGTGATTCAAGTCTTTTTGTGCCCACTCTCCATAGTTTTGTTTGGAACTGACTTCCTTGGCTTAATTATGAGAATATTATGAGGAAGTGTTAAAAGCTGTGCGTGACATCTGCTGCTTCTTTTCTATCCACAGTTGCTCTCACAGAAGGAAATTGGATTATTCTGATATAATTTTGTTTTGACAAAGCTATGTTGACAGTGACTAATATCCTTGATTTTTTTTTAGATGCTTACAAATACTTTGATTATTTGTTCTAGCATTCTTCCAGGAACTGAAGTTTATCTAATTTCCTAAAATTGCTTCACATTCCTTTCAAAGATCACTGTTGCATTCATTCTTGATCATCACCTATTTTTCTTGACGTTTTAGAGCTGCTTCTATCATCTTTGATATTTCATCAGCTTATTCTTCAAGTATCACAGCATCACAGCTAACTAAAAACATCTAACTTAGTAATAGGTATTTAACCTGTTCCTTCCCAATTAAAGCTTTGGTCTTAAATTTTCTCCATTGTTGCTTATTGCTGTAATACTGAACTGCCTCTCACCTTATTAAATAGGAGTGACTCAAAAAAGTATTAAAAAACATGTCAATCATCTCTTGAGTGGTTTTTTTGTTTGGTTGGGGTTTTTTTTAAACTGATATTTAGTTTGTTTTTGTCCTATTTTTTTATGTGATGAAAGAATTTTTAGAATTTAAAGATTTTTATCATCATCGCAGCCTTTGGGACTGAAATCTATCATGTGCCTTCATAATTTTTGATTCTGCAGCATCACATTTATGCAATGCTTCCCTACCCTTCGGAAGTAACCCAGCTTCACCTTTTCAGAGGCTGCCTGGAAAGGTCAAAATTTAACACTATTTCTCATAATTTAGCAAATCTTCTACTATCTGTTCGGGGTTAGTTTGGATTTATAACCCTAATATCGCTCCCTTAAGTAACTCCTAGATTTCTGGAATTCCAATGTCTTCTTACAAGACAATTCTTATTTACTGAGGTCTACCTTCCTGAAATGTGATGCTTTTATTTTGCTGTTCTTTCCTTTTCCTTTTATATGTCTCATAAAGTGTTATTGCATGATTTTTCTCACTCACCCGTGCCTTTTACCCTCATGTTCTCGACCAAATCTTCCCTAGTCATTACAACAAGGAAAGAAGTCTCTCTTTTAGTTGAGCTGTTTGCCTTCTACATTCGTGACTGTCACCAGGTCACTGCAAGGACTTTGTGGGCAGTTCACATCTTTTCCCAAAGGAAGTACACAAAGCTAAAATGCCTTGCTATCCTCCAATCCTGGCATTGGTATAATTTTACCATTTGATCACAAATTAGTGGAATATTTATGTTGACACTCTGTTGTTTACCTGTCTCTTGACAATGCTCTTTTCTAAAATTTTTTAAAAATTATTTTAAAGACTCATATAAATATAGCAAAAAGACAACAACCTATCAGATAGAATTCATAACACAGACAACATCCCCCAGTTATCAGACTAGGCCCAACCAGCACTGGGATCACTCACTGAGACCATTTAAAGAGCATCTCTTTAAACTCTAATTATGAGTCTGAAACACTTGCCAAAAGACTTTTCCCAAGCACTGCTCGTTGCAACATTCTAGGTAGAATTTTTCAGTTTCCCAGAGTAAATGTTGAGTTACTTGCTAGGTTATTGTAAGAAGATTATCTTTTTATTCTTAAAATCACCTTTTCCAAAGTAAAATTAAAAAAAAAAAAAATCATAGATATTTCCAGAAAATAAAAAAGGACTCTCAAAGGCTGGTTCTTAGTTTAATTCATATCATATATCAGTAAATATAACAAATGAGGTAAAAATCAATGGAATCTCTTCTCTTGTTATGTTTGTGAGATAGATATAGATTTCTGTTTAATCAAAATTAATTCCTTACCTTATAGCTGTTCTGCAGCTTAATAACTGTCTTGAAAAGGTTTTATTTCTTGCTGTCTGAAGTCAGAGGGAATTTTGCTGCTAACTTCAATGGAGAAAGATTTCACCTGAAACGGTTCAGTCTAATGATTTCTTAATAAAATACTGGAGATTAGTTTGAGCTTTATTACGTCAGACATCTGCATTCACATCTCTCTATTCCAAGGATCTTCTATTTATAAAGTGGATACTACTGAAAGGCTGCTGATTATCAAGGTGATGGAATCTACACTAGAACAGATCCTTTCCTTTTTAAGTATTTATGACTAGAGTTCCACAGGCTTTGTGGTTTTGTGAGGGGGAATTTTCAGCTGTTCATCTTTCACTGCTGTTGGCAGATGTAATGTAGGAGACTGAAGTTCAGCAATCAGCTAATTGATTACAGCCTCTGGCTCAGTGCTTGCCACAATCTCCCTTTTTGCCGCTCTGATTTTCAGTATCCCCAGCTTCTTTATTCTTTCCCTTCAGTACAGCTATCTTGTGTTAGAACTAAACAAACACTATAAACTACAGAATGCAGGTCCTTCACTTCTTTGTTTTCTTTTTCGGCATTTCAATAGAAAAGGAGACCCTTAGGTGCTGTTGGGTAGTAGCATTATTTTGTTAGGGAACTAACAGCCAGTCCAGGGGGACTTTTCAGAAGTCATTGCAATGTCATATGGCTCCCCAGTGACACTGGACTGCATCACTTACCTCACACAGAGCCGTCTGATGCTGCTGAATCCTAGAAACAGCCATAAACATTGCAGTTATGGTGACCATTATCTTTCTCCTGAGGGATTTCACTCTTCCTTGAGAATCTCCAGAGTGATAGCATACCAGCACTGCAGTACACCAGATAATGATCTCAGGCACAGAGGTAGACAGCTAGGATGGGGGTGGATAAAAATAATTCTCAACTGCTTTTTTGTGGAATCGCATTTTATTTGGGTTGATAGAAGCACAGTTCTCTTGTCTGATTCGTGCAAACTAAACAGTCTTCTCCTTCGACAAAAAAGAAAAGAAGTCCCCTGCCAAGTGGAACAACACTGTGTTTCAGGACAAACCACAACACCTCAAGACTCAACACCTTAAAGAAAAAAGGTATCACCCTACTGTCTTTGTCTCTCTTATGATTTTGGCTTTCTTTAAGAGACAATATAAAAAATAATTTTCTTCGTTCCAAAACTGGTGAAGCTTTTGAGTACTACAAGCTGGAGAAAATGTCACTGCACCTGCCTTCTTCATATAAACTTTCCTTTCACGTCCTGTGCAGGATGGTTTCACACAGGAGACTGGATTTGAACTGACCTGGTGTGGAAGATCATACATTTTTATGTTGCTGCCAAGTTATTGACCAAAATATTGAATTTTGTTCTGCATGACATGTGCTATCAGGCAGACTTAGTGTGATTTTTTTAAAAGATAACTCCATCGGGTAAACATTTTTGCTGAAAACCTTAAGCAGTTTGCTGAAAATATTGTAGATTAAAGTATTATCAGGATTTTCGCAGACTACTGCAGTGAAGTGTCATTTCATTTTTGAGGGATGACGCATTAATGAATTAATCAGAAAATGTGTTAAAGTAATAGCCATAGCAAACTCAACTCTTGCCCACTTTAGTACATACTGCTCTTTCTAAATGCTGAAAAAACTTCTGCTTACATCTGTAGAAGAAATCTCTAAGAGTACTCAATAAACTGTTAGTTTTGCCTTAATGCCTTAGCATTAAGTCTGAATCTGTGGAATTTTGTTTTAGAATATATTTTTCAGATGGATACAGGAGTAATTTCTTTGTCATTAAAACACAAAGAAGCCTCTTGAGCATGCAAAACCATGTATCTATTTCTACTGCCTGAACAAGAAAAAAATCCCACATATTTATTTTTCTTGAACATGGTGTCCATGGTGGTGATATAAATACGTTTTATAAGCAGAAGAGTTTGCATGACAGTTTTGTTATCGTTAAACACTGCTCACAGCAATAAAATATAAGTTTAATAAAAAGCCACTTATATTAGGAACTTTATTTTAGTAATAATCAAAACACTCTTCTTTTTTTTGTGTTGAACATTGTATTTATGAAAAGAAAGCATTTAAGGAAAATTAAGGATAAGATTGACTTAATGAGTCAGAGAGATATGGCGGCATGAATACAAGTAACAACTCACAAAAGTCTCATAAAGGATGACTGAAGGGGTTCTTTGGAAGCTTTTCTCTATTTAATGGAAAGAAAATTACTAAACCAGCTTCAGGACGGAAGGTCAGCTCTAGTATACAATACCCAGTTCAGTGCAGGTTACAAGTAAATCAATCTGCTCCCTCAGTTCCAGGAATTCTCTCAAAAAATAAGGAGGTTATATTGCTTAAAGGAGCATTGTGTTATCAATTGAACTCCTCAGTGTGTTGAGAATTGTGTAGTGCAGCTCTGGCCTAGCATGCCCTCAAAGCTTCCTCTAAACAGGGCTTTGTTGAGCTTTGCATTTATTTTCTAAGGAAGAACTAGATGGGGATTGCTGGAAAGACATTCTACATTTTAACCCTGGGCCACAGAAGTGTCTGCCAGCGTAGACTCGTGCGTGATGGAGGTCCAAGGGGAGCTTTGAGAAACCAGTGGGTGAGCGATGGTTTAGATGGGCAGCAGCTCGTGGCCCAGAGTGCCTGAGCTGCACGGGGCTGGCGCTGAGCTGCTGCAGTGCTCGGCATCCCCACAGGAGCAGAGTTAAGCAGCAGATTAGCTCCAGCCTTGTGCAGCTACAGAGCACCACAGGACTGGTGCCTGAAGATAAGCTCGGCAGTTGTGAAGCTTCCCTCATAGCAAATCCAGGAGACGTCACCAATGGGATGATGATAAAGGTGTAATATTCATGAATATCAACAAAAGCCCGATCTCTGTTTTCTTGCCAATTGTCTGACACAGGACAGACTTGGGAAAAGCTAATCAGGGAAAAACTCAGGAAATTGGAATTTCACTCATGGACACTTTTGTGAGGAAACAGAAAAATCTTTTAAGTTTTCCCTGGTGGATACTTCACACCATTAAATGTACAACAAATGACTTCCTCACATCCCCTGACTGCCTTCCAGCTTAACTGTGTTAAAACAGTAGAGTGCTAAAATCGTTCTTTGGAGATGAAGTAGCATGGTCATGCTTTGAAGTGAATAAACATGTTATAGTGAAAGCTGCTTACCAACGTGAAACAAATTAGTTTTAAAAGGTAAGATGTTACTTCCTCTTTTCTTGTTTTTAAATGTCCCATTTCCCAAGGGCTAACAAAAAGGGAAATAGAGAAGTTGTCTGTTTTTCAATATTGTCCACTTCAAACAACCCAAAATCCCTGAAATTACATTTTAGTGAAAGCTTCCTTTACTAAAATAATATTATTGAGAAATTAGATTCTTTTGTACGAAAATATAATTTTGAAAGAAAAATAAATTTTTACTTCTTATGACTGGATGGACACTATCTGTAGTTAAGGACATGCTACTACTGAACAACTATAAAAACCCACCAAAACAGAGACAGCAGAGAGGAGAAATCTTTTGAAGTCTTAGACCAGGAGTGTGCTTTCCTTAAATTATAATGAGTGGAATAGAAAGGTAATTGTCAGATAGTACTATGTGGAAAATCCAGCTTTAGTCTGCAAGCTACAGACTCACATTCTTCTACAGCCTTGTCTTAATCTGCAGAGGGACCAGAGTCTATTGGCTTTATGAGGGCAGTTCCTCAGTGCTTTTCTAGTCCTTTAAAGATTAAGGAGAAACTACTAGTATTTGTGAAGGATACAGTTTCATAGTCAATCACATCTCTGGACTCACTCATCAATGACAAATCTTGGCAGAAATGTAGCATTGCAAGTTCCTGTTCACAAAAAATAGAAAATTATTAAGGAAAAAAATATTCAGAAAATTTTCTGCCTGGTTAGTCAAAACTTGTCACTGTAATTGGTAAATTAAAAAGCTAAAAAAAAGTGACAGAATTTAAAATAGAACAAAATACTATTAATTTAGAGATATTTGGAAATGTTAGTGAGGTATGTATCTAAATCTTGATAGTTTTCTATATTTCGTAGCTTATAGTAAGAAGAGTATTTTCCTGACCTGTTTTCAGACCAATACAGCCAAAAGTTCAGTTGAATGACAAATTTTAATTTCTATCTGGTCACTGGTGCCTCACAAGAAATAAATCAATGCTGCCGGCATATTTTAGAACAATGTTTGCCGAAAGCAAGGATCAAATTGGGTGTATGAACATTCCCTGAGTATACCTGTGGGATGGAGGTTGCAATGGAAGAACATTGATAAGACGTATAGGAGAGGAGATCACACTGTGGCTGCACACACTCATTCTCTCTGCCTCACAAGCATGCAGATCATTTCTAAGCATAGAAATGTTAGTTTCAGAAGCTCTGAAAATCTTCAGTTACCTTCATAAGCTGTGTTTAGAAAAACACAGGAATTTGTCAGTTTTATAGCCCAGCTGACTCCCCAAAACAGGCTCTACACTACCAGGTGGCTTTCTTTCCTTCTGAACACTGGCATTTCATTTAGCAGACAATGACAGAAGAGCACCTGAAAGGACTATAGTCCAAGATCTGAAACAGTGCTCTGTCTGATAAGAAACAGTAGT
Organism: Daphoenositta chrysoptera; assembly: GCA_013397915.1. Classification (NCBI taxonomy): domain Eukaryota; kingdom Metazoa; phylum Chordata; class Aves; order Passeriformes; genus Daphoenositta; species Daphoenositta chrysoptera. The sequence continues at coordinate 347,858 of VZRO01008341.1, read as the reverse complement.
GGACACTGGATGCTTAAGGAAGTTATATAAGAACTAGACAAATTCAAATACTAGACAAACTAGACAAACTTACAGTATTTGATAATTACTGGTTTAAAGATTCTTACATCAGGTATGACTTCAGGTATTTGTATTTAACAGCCCCTGAGGGATTTTTTAATTCTTGCTGTAAATTCGTCAGAGTCCATTTCTACCTTTGTTCTTCATAATATTCTGTGGCAATGAGTTCCACTTTTAATTGCAATCATGTTAAAAATGTTCTTCACTTGTTTTAAACCTGCTGCTTGAAAAATATCACTTGACAACTCCGTGCTCTCTTGGAGAGCTAATGAATGATCATCACTCCTGATTTTATATACTTGTACCATATCACAGCTTTTCCAAATTGGAAGTCTTATTCTGTTTAATCTCCCTTAAAACCAGAGCCGTTCTGCACTGTCGCTCATCCTTGTCACATTCCTTCCTGCTTTTCTATTTCTGCCTAGACTTTTTCAGATGAAACTATTCGAATGCACTGTATTACTAAAAAAATATAAACGTCCTATTGATTTATATGCTGCCTTAATGCTGTTTTCTGTTTCGTTTTACCTTCTTTCCCTAACAACTTCTAATATCACATGTTGCCTTTCAGGGCTTACTGGACATTAAGCTCTCTTCAAAGAACCATCATAGCAATTTCATGATGCCTTCAATGGTAACAAATTTTGCAATCATATTTGTATCTGCATAGGTATGATTACTTTTCCCATTGAGCAGTATATTGTATTTCATTAACCATTTTATTGTCAGTCAATTACCAAGTGACACTATCAATACCAGGATTCCTATGCTCCTCTTTACAGCAGGCTCCACAGGCTTTTATACAGGTCAGGGAGGATTATACATCAATATCTAAATACCCCAGTCCTGAAGATGCACTACAAATTATGTCTAAGGGACAAACAGGCTAAAATGTGTTGTCCTAAGATTTCCTCTAAAACAGTGTCAGGTGTAGTCATGGGCAAAGGGACACGGTTAGGGTTAGGTAACAAAGTGTTCAAATACTTTTGCTGTATCTTCCCACTTTTTCCCCCCTTTCCCAGCAAATTCCAACAGGAAGCAGAGTTCAGTTTCATTCCTTCATCCTTAGAACAGAAAACCTGTATTTTGTCTACCATGACAAGGAGCCATTGACATAAGATAGGTACCTGTAGCTACTGGTTCACCATCAGTGACTGGAGCAGCCTCTGTTTTTCTGAAGTCATACACAATAAATTCTCTGAGAATGCAGCCTTGAGCTTTCAAGGAAGAGAGAAGAAAACTCAGTATTAGCCTGCTAGTTTACCATATCTCATAAATCAATATTTTCTACTCCCTTCACTCCATTCCTTGCAAAACATTTAAGAGGAGTACAAGGTCAGAAATAGAGACCTAGCTGTAATCTACAGTTAGAGAGCAGCATGAATCCCTATAGCTGGTGTAAAGAATTTGTGAGAAGTAGTTAGGCAAGTACTGTGCACCACATGCAATATCATCCTGAGGGGGAACAACCCTGTATTGACAAGCACAGCAGATGACCTTATTGTTTTCTATGCCAAATTTTTATTTCCATAGCATTTATAATTTGTTGTCAGTCTGTCTCAGAGGGCTACTTGGCATCTAAAAGTCTAGTCTATTTGAACCACGATCATATGCTGATTGATGCTGAGGGAAATTTCAAAATGTGGTTCTCTATGTACTTCTCTGAGGTGAAACACAGTGCTAACATATACGACATCTCATGAAAGCTTTGATTTTTCTCCCTGTACATATATGCGTATATATATAGATATATATATATTTATATATATATCTACAAAAACTAATCCCCCTTATCCTGATTTTGTGACCCTAATTATTTGAACAAATACTATTGTCTGCGACTTCCATATTATCATGGGATTCCCTCAGAATTGAGTGGAAAGTTCTTTTGACATACAGTTTATACCTTAGGTGGCATTTGGTTTACTCTTCCCTGTGGAATTATAAGCCTGTGGAAATAGAATTTTTTGCTAAACAGTTCTGAAAGGAATCAAGCAGAAAACATTCACTTAAAATGAAAAGACCAAAGAAATTTGTGTAAATTGAGAAGTAATGGAGGGGGGGAAACGTATATGTAAAATTGTTTATAAAACAGCAAAGTGGTCAATAGGTTTCCTTTATGATTATCAATTACAAAGTGGCCTGGCTTCTGTACTTTTTCAAATAAAGAATTTTTTGTCTGAACAATGTGGTCCCTGAAGAAGATGCTGTCTTGGTTTGAAACCAAGTGCCACCTCACCCACAAAGCATTTGCAATAAAGCAGATTTCTCCTAAGCATGGCCAGTTGTATTGTGCATTAGTGCCAAAAAAAAAAAAAAAGAGTATAAATTCAGTACTGTGGAAAATAACAGTCCAGAAATAACAATAATCTATGCCTCTCCCCCTGAACAGTGTCAATTCAGGACAGAATTGACCATAGTGACATACTGAAATAGGTTTCTTCACTAATTGTGTGTGTTTTTGTAATATATTACAGGAGATGAATCCTGTGACATTTAATTATTACAGCACTTTTACAGTATTTCTAATGGAAAGTCACCATTTTGTATTTAGCAGTGATACCCTATTTTGTAAGTTATTTATAAATTTCATTTTTACTTATTTTCAGTGCTAATTTGTTCCACTAAATGCAGTATTAATTATCCAGAAAAAAAGTGTATTCGTCTCCATTGACAATACAGGAGGCCTAGAGCTATTGGGAGCCTAATTAGGGCTGCTACTTTTGCCCTCTAGCCACGGCTAGTTTGAAAAAAAAGCTTTAAAATATAAGCATATCTTTCTCTATTATGAGTCTGCATGACCTTTGTTGGATTATAATGACACAAAGATCTGATTTTGGATTAAGCATGCTGAGGGATGGGTGCTTGATGGGGCCAGTAGAGTGATGAAGAAGACTCCAAAGGTAGATCAGCTGCAAGGTGGATTAAGATCCTTCCCTCCACATAGGAGATATGCTTTGGGAGGGTGCCAGCTATTGATGCTCTTTATCTTCTGGGCTGTGCTTCCCACCGCCACTCTAAACCTGCATCACCTCTGCGTGGCCATGGTCTGAGAGCAGAAACCTCCAGCTAGAGGTCTGGGACATATGGCTATGCTGAGGATGGAAAGGAAGTAGGTCAGGGAGGCTGAAGGAGCTCCTCAAAACACTAATAAAAATACAAAAATGTAGATTATTTTGCAGTTTTACAGGAAGCAGACTGGAAATTCACCATTCAAAAGTATAGCTAAGTGATGGAAATTAATTCAAAGATGCTTTACTATGAAAAAAAGTTCTGTGTGGTTTTAGGCTCATTTCACAAAATATATACAGTTTTGATATCTTTGCGCTAGAAATGTTGCTCTTTAACTTTAGCCAGCATGAATCAACACAGTCTTCAGCAGAGCTACACTGATTTACATGAGCTGCAGACATGGCCCATTGTATTTAATTTTAGGCATCTTATTAGAAGGATATTCACATATTGGAAGAAGATCTGAAGAAAGCTGCAAAAAATGATTAGACTTCTGGAGTGATTGATGTATGAGGATTGATTGCAAGTGCTAAATATGCATAGTTTGTCTAAGAAATGACTAAAGGGGGACATGGTAACAATCTATAAATACTTGAAGAGTCTAAATGTCAAGGAGGGAAAGGCATTTTCAGGATACAGAAGAGATGCAGCAGGATAAAATTAGCAAAAGAAAAAACAGAATTAATTTAAAGAGAACCCCCAAAGGAAGACCTTAGAGAGTGCAAAGGTGTTGTCTTTCCACAAGAAAAAAAATATATATCTAGATAGATACATTTACAAATGCAGCTGGGATTCCAGATCATTACAAATGGCTTTGAAATAGAAATTTTAAAGCCAATTTTCTGCAAGTGATCAGACCACATCTCTATTCACATTGAAGCCTGGACTATTTTATTTTTTTAAGGTTTAGACAACTGTGACTCTACAAGGAACCCTAAAATTTTGAAAAAATGTGACTAAGCCCATTGTAACTGCAACCGAATTAAATTTAGAACACCACTTTGAGCCAAGAAGTACCACTTTCACTTTGATGAAAATAAGGAGAGACAAAATATTTGTATTTTCCCTGGTTTTATTTTCTCTGGAGCCAATCGTATGATTTAGGAAACAACAAAGGAAAAGGTTGCTTCTGGACATGCCTTCCACATTTTTATGTTCAACATAGAATATTTTCAGAAATGAGTGGTGACTTTTGAAGCTGTCTGTATATAGCACTGACACGATCAGTACAGCTATAGATTTATGTCTTAATATGAGTTTCATTAAGACCTAATTTCAGGATTCCAAGAAGTGAAAAGTATAGAAAAAATTAAAAAATCAAGTACCTGCAATATGAAGACAACAAGAAAGAATGTTCAGAGAAGTGGTCCTGAAACTAGTAAAATAAATTGATGTTCATCAGGAAAGAGCGGTACATCCCCAATTCCAAATGTGATTGTGCAGATACGAAAATTTGTTTTAGGATTAGAAAGACATGAGAAAAGAACTGGACAGAGTGAACAACAGCTCCAAATTCAAAAGAGGAATTCCTGAGATATTGTTTGTCTAAAGTTGTAAATTATGTCCAAAAGTTAAAAAAGAGAGAGAATTTAGGAGTAAAATAGATGTGGTTATCTGATTTAATTTCATTATATCATAGATTTTACAGATATTAAAACAAAAATAAATCTCAAGGTCGCTCTTTTATACCTCTGGCATAATACAGGTTAGAAAAGATCATTTATCAATTTTTGTCAAGTTGAACTAGAGAGTATTTTTTGGAAAGACTTTCAGCCTAGATTTAAAGGCTCTAAATGGTGGAGAATTATTATCATCCTTTTGTAATTCATTGAAGTGTAAGGCACTCCTCTACTAAAATAAATGTATTTTATTTCAAACTTACCTGGTACTGATTTAATTTTCTAGTCACTGGCACTCTCTCTGAATAATTCCTACCATATTTATTTGTCAGAAGTGCATTTATGACCCCAAAAAAATACTATTTTCATCTTTTGTTGAAGTTTAACCACAATTTTCCCTGGACACCACATTTCAGAGATTTGATAAGTATATATTTAAATAAATACTTTTCTTAAATGCATAATTTAATATCTTGATATAGATTCACAATTATTCACTGAGATAATATGCATCTCTATATTGACCTGAGAGATCACAATGGCATGCAAAATATTTTGCAGAAGCTTAACACAGACTGAATTGCTCTGGCAGGAAAAAACCTCAGCTCACCACCACTCATCATTGCAAATTACATCTAGGCAAACATCAACATCTGCTTCCTGTGCAAACAGAGTCTGTCATCACAGGAGCCATTATAGTATTATGAGTAGATAAGATGGTTTAATATTCATTATAGATATACAAGGTGCAAGAAACTGCTTCATGCATGTGCTAATGAGCAGTAAATGTATGAAATGAATTGTACCAGTCTCCACAGGTAACTACAGCTTTGAAACCTTAACTCATCTAATGCAAAGAATTCCAGTAACATCAAAGACAGATTAGGTGTGCTTAGTGAAAATATGTTGCAAAAGCTCAAAAGGACTAGCCCATAAGGAAAACCTAGCAGGTGTGCTTTAGAGTATCACCAATACCCAGTTTACTACTTTTTTACCATTTTGTAGTAATTTCTGTTACCTTTTTTTTTTTTTTTTATTTTGAAAAAAAACATTCCAATCCAGCTATAAACACTAACACAGTGAGATGGTTAAAACCAAAAATCCTATTTTGTGGAATTCCTGTACACTTTTGCTGGATTTTTAGACTTGGGATATGGGAAAGAATAGTGGCATTACGGCATCTGCCAACTTGACACTTTTCCTGCATGCATAAATTCATCAAGAAAGAGGCAGAACAGAGAATAAAAAGGGCCTTTTGTCACTTCTTACCCATAGTACTCACTCACAGAGCTAAATCACCATGCATATTAAGAAACAAAATCCAAAATCATAAAAATACAACAATTCCTTTAATTGCCACCTTGTGGAATTCACTGAATTTTGCTGTTCTCCTTTAGATTTGGCTTAGTTTCTTCCTATCTAGAGGAGTCAGGTTCTGAACTGTAGCCTTAGCTTGAATCAAGTGTTGCTTTTCCAATGGAAGTAATCTATGACTGTCAAAATTACAGTGTATTCAAGTGACATTATAAGGATACTAAAGGGGTGTAACAGCAGAAGTCTGCATTTCGTTTGCTTGTTTTAAACAGAGGGCTTTTGCTGGGTAATCCATATAATGGAAATATAAAGAAGATACAGTTTGTAGTATTCTGGTTATATATTATATGGTATATGGTATATTCTTGGGAGCTTCTTAAATCCAGGTCTGCAGGATTAACAGCGGGGTCTGTAAAAATCATATTGCAGTATTAGAGCAATATCTAGTCAAGAGCAAACCTAAACAGAAATTTTGTCTTATCATGTCATAAGTTAATGTAACTTTTTAGAATATATAAGAAAATATGAGTAGTTATACCTAGTCAAATCAAAGCTTCACCTAGTCCAGGAGCCTGTGTGACATGGGCTAACAAAAACCTAGGTAAATAAAATAAGCATGGGGTACCCATAAGGGATAGTTTTTGAATAAACTCCCAGTCTGTGAATTAGGTCAATCCAGACTCAGAGGTACTTTTTAAAATAGGGTTTAATGGGATTTTATTTTCTGAATTTCTTTTATTACTTTTTGAACTCATCACTGGCACCATGTGGCAGTAGGTTGGACAACTTAAGTATGAATACTGCACAAAATTAACTTATTTTGTTTGCTTGAAACCTGCTACCCCATAATTTAATTTCATGTCTGTTAGTTCCTGTACTGTGAGAAAAAGTGAATAGTTGTTTCCTATTCTCCTTTACAGTGTCAGTCATGACATCTCTTCTCTGGATTTTCCAAAGCTATAAGAAAGTACTTGAAGAGTCTGTCCCAAGACAGGATTAATACTGGTTGACGTTCTCTGGAAGGGAAGCATGTACAAATCATGATAAGTGCTTGTATGTAAACAGCAATTAACTATGCCTGTTATTTCTACCACTACCCCTTACTCCAGCCATAGACTCATGGAACTGCTGAGGGCTACAATATGCTGTAAAGGAGTTGTTTTCTTTATCTTGCAATCTACTTTTTTGAGCAAGCTCTTATAAGCATCATATCTTTAGATCATCTCCACTAATTGTGACTCTATAAACAGCAGCTGCATTTTCTTTAATATGCAATTTCTTATTTCTTTCTTCTTCCACTCAGAATGGCATAAAATACGTTCTACATATCATGCTAGTGCTTAGCAACCATCTTCGAGATACAAAAATAGTATAGATTTCCTACCCCCTCACTCTTACCTGCTCCACTGTTACAACAATGCCATTGATTCATTATCGATACCATCAACAATGGCCAATTAAGTGACACTTCTAGGAGCTGGTATCAACTCATATGAAACAAAATACTTTCATTTCAGTTCTGACCTTCACTATGTTTAGCAGCAATCTATTCTCCAAGTCTGAAGGCAAGTATAATAGCTTTATTTCATCATGAGTATTTCTCATTCATAGCATGTTAGAAAATGGTCTCCTGTATTTCAACCGAGCAAAAAGGAAATATATAATATGAGGGGTTGGGAGATTCAGAAACCTCTGCAATTTCAATTTCTATAGTAAATATAGCATACACCATTTATAGGGTTATTTTTGAGACATGAATTCTGTGAGCTATATTAGAATGTTAACTTTGCAGAAAGGCATTGCAGTTATATCGGGTAGCAATGAGAATATGTGGTGATCTGAAATTAGAGAAAGCTTTAGCATTTATTTGTTTTCTGCCTTTTTAGTTGTTTAAAATGCTAGAAAGTACCCCAGTCACCTCAAAATAACTTAATAATTCTGTAAAAACTTTATTCAGATCTAAAAAACAGTAGCATGATTCAAAGTTATGCATTCCCAAACTCGAAGAATCTAAACCACCCATTCATTCTGCAGCAACTGAGCATTCTTTCACACACATGCACACATGCACAAATACATACATACCAACTGTTTGAACAGAAAACACACTCTAAAGATACTCAGGTGCTTCATTCAAGTGTTGGTATAGCAAATCCCAAAGCCAGTGACACCTCTTTGAGGTGAATAAGTGCTTCTTTTTACAATAGGATAACTGTCACCCAAGTTGGTGGTTTCCCACTGATCTAAAGCAAGGTGATGCCTTGGAGTGAAAGTGAGTTATGTCTTCATCAATGAAAAAGCTCAAAGCTCAAAAGATCAGACCCTGGGTTATAACATGGACAGATTCCAATGTTCAGTGGGGCAAAACCTATAAAGTCTATGGACTTCACTCTGAAGCTGACACAAATTCAACACAGAATATGCAATAGTGTCCCAGCTTGTATAGTAACCTTAAGGGGGAAAAGCTGTGAATTTCCTACATGTACAGAATTTAATGACTTTGAAACCTTGTAAAATCTTGAGTTTTTAGCAATTTTTTACTGGAGGGACTGCAACATTACTGCCTCTATTTTTTGTGCCTGAAAAATTCTGTAACCATAGGTAGTGCTTAGAGGGAGTAAAATACCCATGTGCTATAAAGAGCCTTTATTCTCAAAATGGGAAAAAATGGGAGCTAATTTTCTGTGGAAGCAGCTATCCAGAAGCTTTATCCATATCATGAGAAATAATATTTTGATACTCCAAAAGCAGGTTCTGGTCAGTCATTCCTGTTTAAAATTAGCAACTGCTAGTTTGTTACCACAAAGATATAACCAGAGGATAAAGAAGTCTGCTGACTCTTTCCAAGCCATTTAGCAGATCTAATTAATATTTAATAAGAAACCCAAACCGTTCCAACTTTTATAATGTACGACTTGTTAAGTACATGTGCAAATTTCAGAATAAACTGTTTACAAACAATATTAAACTATCAACAAATTCAAGTGCCTTGTTTTCAGCTGAACATAAAAAATTTATTTTTTAATTGAAACTGACTTGGCAGCAGTCTGATCGCATATTTCTGTAACATACTTTGATATGCTATTTTTAAATGGATGATTAAAGAACATAAGGAAGATAGAAAACAGAAGAACACTATGCATTAAAACAGAAATGGATACATAGTTTCCTCTATCCTGTGCTTATAGGCAAAACAATTGCACACGTCCTCCTAAGCACATTTATTACCATATGCCTGTTCCACTTGGCTACCATGAGACTACTTGATGGGATTGAGACCAGACACATGTTTAAGTGCTTTGCTGAACCAAAGCCTAGAAAAGTGAGCAGAAAAAGACTCAGAACAAATTTTAATTAAAAGATATATCCAATATTTTAAAAATCATTTGGCATGTCCTTCAAATCTGAGTAGCTAACAGAAGACAAACTTTAATAACAAACCAACTCTTTTATAATTTGTTCCTAATTCTGCTAACATCATGCAGACCAAGCTTTCAAAATATAAATGGAATAGCTGTGCGAATATGAACAAGCACAAGTTTCTTTCTGTGTTTTCCTCTTCCAAGAAACTAACTGATTTGTGTTTACAGTATACTGCACAAATGACTCACTCAGGGAGCATCTGTGCTAAGTACTGAGTGGGACAACATTTTATTTCAAGTAAGATGGCACATTTTGCTCTTTTTTGTTTGCAAATTTTGAACATATTTCTTGTGTCCCCCCAAGATTAATATTTTTCTTGGACTTTGTATTATCTTTAACCTAGCTCTCACTCAGGCAGAAGTTAATGACTGTCTCCCAAGAAAAAAGGAATAAGGTGATTAAAGGTGAGGATCCTAATCAAGTCTAGCGTGTGTTTGCATCAGCGAAAAAACTTCAGCTGTAATAATTTGCCTGACTTTCTTCTCTGAAGATGCTTGTCAAAGCATGGCCAATGGCAGAGACCACAGGAAGGTTTTATAATCTGAATTCTCATGCATACACACGGAAACAATCACTAACTTTTAAAGTCTTTAGACCTGTCAGGGTTTAATTGCACATCAGACAGTGGGCACTGTCACATTGAAAAAAAACTACTCTGCTGAAGTGATATTCTTGTATGAAATCGTTGTGGTAAGAGTAGTTAAGCTCTTTAGATTTTCATCAGTGAATCTTCGCCAAAATCTGTTTTTTCCCAATAATTCTTAATTAAATAATTCAAATGAGTATTTCCAACAGCCCAGTTCTGTAATGGCAAAGAGCAGGCTCCATTTTAAAAGTCAGTTTTTAACATGGAAAATATTGCTGGAACAGTTGGAATCTTTCTTCAAATATAAATGCTTAAAATGTCTTTGTTCATAAATAATTTTTCAAAGTATTTTCCAGTAGAAATATGCAAAATTAAAATATGGACTTGGGTGGAATTCAGTGCAAAATGCAACAACAAAGTCTGTTGCAAATTTTGGACACTGAAGGCATACAGAAGTATTAATTTTCTAAAGTTTTTTGCTGGCTACACCTTCCCAAGCTGAGTTTTGTTTTGAATGAATCTGGATATTTGTTGTGCTTGGCTGCTATCTTCTTATTCCAGTATATTTTTAATGAATACTAAAGTCCATCTCTTGTCTGTTGAGCAAGAAAAAATTGGAAACTTTTATTTCAAAATATTTTATTAAGTGCCATGCTAGGCCTTATACTACCAAATCTAAGAAGGAAATGTGGCAAAATTACTTCATAATGTCAATTTTAACCACTTTTCCTATTAATTCAGTTTGTTAGTCAAAAAATAACTTGAAATTTTTTTGTATTGTCAGGTATAAACACAGAATACCAAAGCAAACAAATGTTTGTGGGCACTGTAAAGAGTTCTCTGACAAATTTTCATCACACAGGCTGAAATGAGATAAATTAAGCTGTTACCATGACAAAACCCAGGAGGTTTGCAAAGTCTGTGGGAGACAACTAGAAAAGCAGAAGATGTATGAACAAATAAGTCTTCTAAATACTGGTATAACACATTGGAGACTGACTGTATGACCAGGATTTTAATCACATATACATTTCTTGCTTAGGTCTTTCCCCTAATACAGCAGTAGTATTTCCCTGTCTAATCATAATTCACATAAAAATGAATTTGACAAATCCAAAGTGCTTTTCTTTCTTCATGTTCATAAAGAATAATTTATAATATTAACCACTAACTGGTGGTTTATAAGCACAGAAACTGTGAAAGATATTCAAATACATGTCAAGTGTAGTATAAAAGCTCTTACCAGTTGTCAGTATTTGCCTTCTTTCTCCTTTTTGCTTTCTTAAATAGTTACTAAGGCCATTTACACTGTTTGATTTTCTAGTATTTAAATATGAATCAGCATCTCACTTCATATCTTAAATTTGTAAACTACCTTTAAAAATGGCACAATATCTTGTGTAAACTAGTCAGCAAGCAGCTACATGTGATTTTAGGGGATTTATTTCAGGGTAACTTAGAGTTTTGACGATAAATTGACATATCATATACAGGACTCAGAAAAGCAAATCCTGGCTTTGGATTCCATATATGTTATATGGAACATAATACTTATAATTAGTGAATAATTAATAGTGAATGATAATTAATGAACAGGACAGTGCTTTGTCTGCTTTGTGGTCAACACAATATATGTGGGCATTACTAGTATACAATTCAGTAGGCATATAGTACCGGCACAAAAAAGCATGCAAATTGGATAACTGATTTTCAAGTGAGAAACATCTTGAAGTTGTGATTTGTTTTAAATCCAAATCATAGAATCATGGAATCATGGAATCAATTAATTTGGAAAATATCTTTTAGATCACTGAGACCAACCATTAACCCTTCACTGTCAAGTCCACAACTAAACCATGTCCCTGAGTACCACATCTACATGTATTTTAAGTACCTACAGGAAGGGAGACTCTGACATTTCCCCAGACAGCCTGTTTCAATGTGTGACAACCCTTCTGGGGAAGAAATATTTCCTAACATTCAATCTCTTTTCCTAACATTCAATTCAATTTCCTAGCCTCAAAGGAAGCATGGCCAGCAGTTCAAGGAAGGTGATTCTGCCTCTCTACTCTGCTCTGGTGAGACTCCACCTTGAGTAGTGGATCCAGTTCTGAGGTCCCCAATATGGGAAGGACGCTTACCTGTTGGAGCAAATCCAGAGGAGGGCCACCAAGTTGATGAGAGGTATGGAGCACCTCTCCTATGCAAAAAGGCTGAGAGAATTGGAGTTGTTCAGCCTGGAAAAGAGAAGGCTTCAGGGTGACCTAATTGTGGGCTACATTAACGGGCCCAAAACTGACCACAGCATTGGAGGTGTGGCCTCAGCAGGGCCGAGTACAGGGGGACGGTCACTGCCCTGCTCCTGCTGGCCACACCACTGCTGGTCCAGGCCAGGGGCCATTGGCCTTCTTGGCCACCTGGGCACACACTGGATCATGTTCAGCCACTGTTGACCAGCACCCCCAGGTCTTTTTCTACCCAGCTGGTTTTCAGCCACTCTGTCCCCAGCCTGTGGCACTGCCTGGGGTTGTTGTGAACCCAAGGGCAGGACCCAGCACTTGGCCTTGTTGAACCTCTTACTATTGGCCTTGGCCCTTTGATCCAGCCTGTCCAGATTGCCCTGCAGCGCCTTCCTACCCTGCAGCAGATTGACACTCCTCGTATTGTCTGAACACTTGCTGAGGATGCATTTGGTCCAAGTTGTCAATAAAGGTATTAAACAGATCTGGACCCAAAAACCAAGCCCTGGGGAATCCCATTTTTGACCCAGCTGGAAGTAACTCCATTCAGCACAACTTTCTGGGATCATTCAGTTTTTTACCCAGCAAGCAGTGCACCTGTCCAAGCCATGAGCAACCAGTTTCTCCAGGAAAATGCTGTGGAAAAAGGTGCAAAGGCTTTATTAAACTCCAGGAAGACAACATCTACAGCCTTTTCCTTGTCTACTAAGTGGGTCAACTTGTCATAAAAAGAGATCAAGTTTTTTAAGCAGGACCTGCCTTTCACAAGCCCATGCTGGCTGGGCCTGATCACCTGGTTGTCCTGCATGTACCCTGTGAGGTCACTTGGGATGACCTTCTCCATGACCTTCCTCAGCCCCAAGGTTAGCCTGACAGGCCTGTAGTTCCCTGGATCCTCTCTCCAGCCCTGCTTGTAGATGGGCATCACATTTACTAACTTTCAGTTGCCTGGGGCCTCCCTGGTCAGCCAGGACTGCTGATAAATGATGGAAAGTGTGTAAGTGCACATTTCTGCCAGTTGTCTCAGTACCCTTGGGTGGATCCAATGCCATCAAACTGCAGTATGCAGCAAAACCACAAAAAGCATTGGGTTTTTGCATTGAGGAGAAAGTATAGGGATTCATTAATGCTGCCAAGGCACTTGCTCTAGCTGCCTGGGAAATGGTGGGAGACATCAGGGCGCTATGAAGGGCTCCCATGAATGCACATCAGGATAAGGCCTTGTGAGGGGAATCAAAGCCAGGCAGCCCCAGGATGGTGATGGGCATGGGGATGGGACATCAGCCTGTGGGTTAGCAGGGCCAGGCTGGGCCCAGGCAGGGCTGCCCTGCACCAGAGCCATCGCCACAGGTGTAGGTTGGACCTGGCCATGGTTTCCACACAGTACAGTCAGGAGCTCCTCTTTGTTTTCCATGGGACTGGTGCTGGCCCTTCTGGGAGAGGGGGCCTTGCAGGAATGAGGAACCAGGGTTTGCCATTTGTCTTTATAACTGGGAAAAAAGGATTTTCTTCAGAACAAGAGAGAGGTGTACATGGATACCTGTTAGCCCCTTCTGGGAGCTGTTACAGCAGGTTGAAATAGTGGATTGGAATCTGGTAATTAGCATTCAGGTTCCACATCTCTCATCTGGGCAAGGGCTGACCGCTCAGCTGTGTGCGTGGGGGCTGGCAAATCCCACCTCCTGCTGCATGGCAGGCACAATTATCTTGTCCAGTACCTTGCTGTACATAAAGCTCTGGGACTTAGAAACAGCTTGTGCTCATCTGAGCCTGCTGCTCTTCACTTTGGACTTCATTACGCACACCTTTGCCCATCTCAGGCAGCTCCATTCATCTCCCGTTCACTTGGCTTGCCCCAGAAGCTTGTGCTTATAAACCATCGGGACCTCAATAAAATTTCATGTGAGAATTCAACATCTAGCAGGAAAGTGCTTTCAAATATTATTTAAGGGTTGGTTTTATTACTGATTCACAGAAAAATCTGGTAATTAACTTTTTTTTTTAAAACAGGAAAATGCAGTTTCTACAAATAATTTTTCCAACAAAGCTGTTTTTCCTCTTAGGAAAATAAAAATCTTGTCAGGTCAACCAGAATGAGAGAAGTTTGGGGTCTTTTGAAACAAATGGAATTATTTTATTTTGTATTCTGCATTAATTTCAGTCTGGGTTTTGCTGCTGCAGGACCTCACAGGGGTTATAACTCAAGCACATCCCTTCCTAACTCTCTCAAACAGAAGTAGCTCTGTGAATAGATTGCATTTCCATTGACATATCACTGTTTTTCATGTTTGATATTGCAACAGATGATGAAAATCATGAGATTATATCTTGAAAACAGAAAATATGCAACAAAACTTGGCCAGGAAGAGGCATATGTCATCAGAATTATATTATAGGGCCTTGGAGACATCCATTAATCTCAGCCCAAACTACTCTAATTTGCAAATATCCAAGAATTTTACTAAAATCACAAACATCAAAATATAACCCTTTTTCTCTATTTTCTGTTTTATGATTATGTAAAAGAATGAAAAAAATCAAACTTCTGCAAAAATAAACATATCAAATTTGCCATCCCAATCAACCAAAAAAATCAAAGTGTGAAAGGATTAGCAATTTCCACAGGACAGCTATTTCAATATTTAAACACTCTGATCAGAGGCAAAAAACTAGTTATAACACTATCTATAAAACTTAACCTGACAGAATTTTTTCACTTGTTCTTGTAGTAACTATTTAGCTCAAGGGACCTGGGGACTACCTTACTAGACCTGGACCCGCTGCAGATTAGAAGGTAAATACTTTTCATTTCCATAGCTAGAATTACTAAATTGGAAAACAATTTGAGACAAAAACATTAAGATTTTTATAGTGTATGTATAGATATATCTATATCTGTATGTATGTCTCTTCATAGGTACACAAATGTTTATATACCTAAATATTGTCCCAGGAAATTATACCAGAAACAAGTCTATTGCCAGCTGAAATTCAAGATGAAATAGTGGTTCTCATGCAGAATTCAGCAGCTAATTTGTGACTGTGTGAGACAATTTGCAAAAATCACAGAAGACATCAAGTCTGATTACATGTCCTAAACTGCACTGGTACTGAATATTTCTATAAGTTGAATCAGGAAATGCAAACTGATTTTGTAACAGTGGCAAAAGACATATTTCTTAATATCTGGAAAATACTTGGCAGTGTGATCTGATCCGTGTTTTCAAGGACAGATCTTAAACTACACTTTCAAAAGACAGAGACATAAATCAATGGCAAGATGTTTTTATAAACTGGATACAAGAGGTTTTCTGTCTCTTCCTTCTCTTCTAATTTTATATGCTTTTCAAGTATCAAATGGAATGTTGATTTGAGCAAAGTTTTCTAAAGCATAACTTTCAAGGCAATAGAAAGAATAATAGCACACCTGGCTGACTTTCTATTAACAAATTGATGAAACTATAAACCATCAAAAATGTTTCTTCAACAAACTTTTATTTAATGCAAATACAGCTGTATTCCTATCAAACTATTCTTTCATAATCCGAATTCATTGCTAATAAGCTAGTAAGGAAACACTATACGTTTTTGATTTGTCATTGCTGTTTTATTAATATAGAAAAAGTTTATGTCACTCCAGGGAGTTCTGATCCTTGCTTGTGAACACCAGACCTTCTGCCTAAATATGTGGTCAGAAGTCACTATTCATGAAATTGTCTGAATCTGTTTGAAATGTTCTCACTGAAGAGGACAAAGGAAAGTTTTGTTAGGGAATCGACTTGAACAGAGTCAAAACTCTTTTTCTCAAATTATTCCCCCTTCCTTCTGCCCTCCCCTAATCTCCTCTCCATGGTATCATCCAGCATATGGGAAATTTTATCTGGAGTATGAGTACAGCTAATTTGTGTCCTATTTTCATACCACTTCAGGAATGTCATCAGATAAAAAATCCCCATACTTTGTTTCTGAGCATCACTATGTCAGAAAACTGTTTCTGATATCACATCAGAAATTCATCTCAGCAGATAACACTCTATTAAAATAATACAGTAAAGTATCCATCATTTGGCCAAAGTCCTAATTTTCAAAACTGATTTATGGTCTTGCAATTGCAAATTGTTGTCTAGCCCTGGTTTTGGGTATAAATACTGAAGATAGAGATGGATATTTAAGTATGGGATACCTTCTGTGTTACTTTACAGAAATTTACAGATCCAAACTGAACAGGTTTTTACATCCACAAGAATTGTTTATGTCATTTATCTCATCTGGATATGTAACTGCCTGCTTACACTTAAAAGGTAAATATTTGAGTCTTCCGTTACACCACGTTAAACTGGCATAGTACTAGAATAATTCTCTAGTGAATCAGAAAATATATAACTCTACATAAATTGTCCCCAGAATTACTTGTTACTCCAAAATGAAAGTATTACTGCAGGTGTAAAATGGAAGTCTAAATAAGGTCATCAAAGCTAGTGAGTTTCTATTCTATATACAAATCTCTTTGATTTCACAAGTCATCTTATTTGTGCATACAGATGAGGAATTTAAAAATTTTAAAATTTTTGATTTGATTTGATAGTGATTGTAGAAATATTATAATTTTGACTATTGTGGCTTGCAGACTTTAATTATATCCACTGTGAGATATGAGTACTGCTTCTGTAATTTCAGTAAAAATTACTATAAATAGTATTTTCTGCTTCTTTCTTTAGTAATTCCTATTACAAGATACAGTCATTTCACTCCAGATCAGTCAGCTCAGTATCAAAACTCAGAGCGAGTATAAACTTCAGAAAGCACTGCATGAGCCTGTCTCGGGAATGTGCGAGGAGATTCAAATCAGGGAGGTCCTAACTCTGATGCCTGTCTTATCTCCAATGAAATCTGTTTCACTACTGTTTCACTCTAATTCCATTTGGATCTCTGGAGTTTTACACTAGAGTGAGTGTTGAAATGAAGACGGAATTATCTAACGTAGGAAATAAACATAGCCAATGGAACTCTTTTATTTTCCTCCTGTATGTGCATGACCTGAAGTTCATTGAAGCCAGGTCATCATTTCTGACAGTGGTCAATACCAGGTGCATCACAGGAAGGTATAAAAGTCCTGTGGCGGTAGTGTAGATGATAATGTGGATACACGGGTTATCATGGATGCACACAACTGATTTGAAAGGACTTTCTGTGTGCATCCGTTGCCAAGAAGTTATAAAGCTCATACTACAGATAGGTTTAAAGCAACGGGCAATTAATTAGGAGAC
Organism: Daphoenositta chrysoptera; assembly: GCA_013397915.1. Taxonomy (NCBI): domain Eukaryota; kingdom Metazoa; phylum Chordata; class Aves; order Passeriformes; genus Daphoenositta; species Daphoenositta chrysoptera. The sequence goes on along the minus strand of VZRO01008341.1, from coordinate 330,337 downwards.
ATTATGTATGCTTATTTATTTTTTGGGCTTTATAAATTCCATAATGTTAAATTTTAATTTATTACACTCTAATAATTATTATGTGTATCCCATTAATCATCAGGAATGTGCAGATTGCAATACGAAGCACAATAAGATCTATTTTGCTATTGCTATATTTTTGCTATTGCTATACATTAGTAAAGATAGGACTTCCTGCAAGGGCACTAGAGGAACTAACAAGTTCAGAGGGAGATTTGGCTTTGCATAAAGAAATTCAAATCAGGTTTTTGCAGCCAAAATCAGAGTTACTCTGCTTTACTCTAAGAGAATACATCAACTCTGTGTTCACTTAAAATACAAAAAATGTGGTCCGTGAGATCATTACAAACAAGTCATGACTGTAGGTAACATTTCAGACTGATGAAGGTGGTATTTTTTGTTAATGATATTTTGATTCCTTAGAAAAGGCACTGAATGCATCAAAGCAGTAAAACAAAACCAGGAACTTAAAATTTCTCTGGGTACTTGATCAGAAAGGTTTTTCTTTCTCAAAGATAAATACCAGGTTCATTTTTAAGCCAAGACAAAAACTGCACTATCTGTAAAAATATTTTATACATACAAATGAATACATGCAACACCTTTGTGAAATGAGAAAATATTGCAGTCTTTACGGACTGGTGGGCTCACTAAAATATGAAATGGTATTGATTTGCACAGAATTGTAGAGGTAAATCAGTCTGAGAGAATGTTGGAGCATCTGACTTTAATTTTCATGCTTTGACAAAAAGCACTGCCTTTTCCCTCTCTCTGTTTCATTTCTCGAATGGCAAGTACCGGCGGGGTATATATTTGCAGTATGGAGCAGATAAAAATGCAATAGGAACTGGAAAACTCTATGAATATCTGCTTGTTCATACCTGGATTGCATTCCCTGAATGCTTAGGTGTTACTGTCCTTTCCAGCTCCTTGCTGATTCTTGCAAACAAATGGAGCTCTGAAATGCTTACCAGTTTCGACAATTACTTCAGCATGTGCCACCTTTTGATTTTCTCTATTATTTTAGCCTAAATGTAGCTCAGTATTTTTTCATCTCATAATAAAACTGTACATCGTGTTCAGAGACCATCTCAGTCATTAATGAAAAGATACCAGATTACCAACACAAATATGCATGGGACAGGTGATCAGCTCCTTTTCATTTCTGTAACCTCAGCTATCCATAGTGCTCATTCCCACCACACTTGGCTTCTTTTTTAATTGTTCATTATAAGAATACTATAGCATTTTGTCAGAGAGGAATGATGACACAAAATTAAAGAGATGTGAAAAATTTCTGTCTTGGAAGCATTGCCTGATAAAGCACAAGTTTCCCTGATACAAACATCAAATCCTACAACCTCATTTTCTCTGATTCATAATTTCTGCATAAATACTTTACGGTATTATAAATGACATAATACCATGTCTGACTTGGTGTTAGTATGTATTGAGAATGAGAGGCTATTAAGAAATGTGCTATGAGCCTAGATCTATTTCTGTAAAACAAACTGTTCAAACAAAAAAAAGGCAGACATGCTAACAGCAAGAGGAAGCCTGGATGTTGCAAGCAGTAAGAGCTTCAAAGCATTAAAAAGAAATAATCACCACTTTGTACTCACTTATTTCTTTCAGTGCCTACATGACAGACACCCACATTTATAAGGAGCTTCTCTATATATGGTAAAGACAGAGATGGATGATTTTTAAATCCTTTTCAAAATCATATGATGATCTTTTCCTTTGAATTCTAAAATTGTATCAGGCAAAATGATGAATTTAACCAGGTCTCTAATGTATTCAAGCATCCATGCAGCTATTCAATTAAAAAGGAGGGAAAGCAAACACTAATAATATTGAGACATTCCATATCAGAAGCAACCGGCACCTTCTCTCATTTTGATCACTGTAAATAAGATTTTGGAATCAGTGAATTTATATTGATGTAAAAACTGCAAAGTGCAAAAGCAAGAAGAAGTCCCACTGAAGAGTTCTTTTCCTGCTTTCTGCAGAACGCATAGCCTCTCCATTCTGCAGCAATATGTATTAAATAACTTAGGCTTTTTTCACTCAAACATAAAAGTACTCATTTCATTGAGCAGCCTTACCTGAGGCACTAGCAAACTGGAGGCCTAAATTCAGAAGAAAAGAGCCTTTTTTAAATATAGAAGACCTGTGTGCAGACTCCATAAATGACCATATATTACCTGCATCATATATATGCCCAAACTATCCTGCTAAGGTATATGCATGGAAAGAGTGTCTATAAAATGTCATATATTTGAATTACTTAGACACCTTGATTCTCCCCTTCTAACCTTGTGTCATTGCTCTGCACTGGAAAACAGTAAGGACTGCTCAGCCATGGGGCCATTCAGCACCACTGAACCATGAATGTCCTGCAACAGGAAGAAATTATTATCAACAGATATCCATCAGAACACTGCTCAGGCACTGAATGAAAATTGTCCATGCAAATGTTTTATAGCTGCTCCCAAATAGTAAGGCTGGTTTATCTAAACTGAAGTTTGTCATAGGAGCATTGTGGTTTCAGACAGTTTTTCCAGGTCAAAAGTTGTTGACAGCCACATTGTAATATTGTTGCTACATGCCTCTTCAGTACTTTTGAATGGTTTTTTTTCTTTAGAAACACATTCTCATCCTGTTGAGAGAAAAATCACAGTAAAAATAACAAGTTAAAAATCCAGGTCAAGGTTTAGATTAAAATATGTTTCTTCATGGAAATGTCTGGTGCATTATGGCTTCCAGACAGACTTTTAGAAGAAAAAAAATGACATCCCAAAAATATTAGGGAATGAGAAAAATACTAGGCTTTTCCCAATGCCCTTAGCAGCTGTTTATTTTCTTGCCTTGTTCTCTATTGAAAATTGAGACATTTAAATCTCTAAGCATTGGTGGCTGGTGACTTTTTATATGGGACATCCACATAGTGATATAAATTATGCCCCAAGACCACAAAAGTCCCATTAGCTTTTCATGGTGTGGTTGGTGAGTGGTTAAGCTACATAAGCATAGGTGTCTGGTGACACTGTAGATGCCCTAGGGTATTGTCCAGCCTCAAGATGAGTGTGTTGGTCAGCAGTGGCTGAATATGAGCCAGCAGTGCCCCGGTGTAGCCATCCGAGCTTGTATCAGCAATGGTGTGGCCAGCAGGAGCAGGGCAGTGACTGTCCCCCTGTACTCGGCCCTGCTGAGGCCACACCTCCAATCCTGGGGTCAGTTCTGGGCCCCTCACTGCAGGAAAGACATTGAGGGGCTGGAGCGTGTCCAGAGAAGGGCAACGGAGCTGGGGAAGGGTCTGGAGCACAAGTCCTGTGAGGAGCAGCTGAGGGAGCTGGGGCTGGTTAGCCTGGAGAAAAGGAGGCTCAGGGGAGACCTTATCACTCTCTAGAACTGCCTGAAAGGAGGGTGCAGCCAGGTGGGGTCAGTCTCTTCTCCCAAGTAAAAAATGACAGAACAAGAAGAAATGGTCGCAAGTTGCACTTGGGGAGGTTAAGATTGGATTCTAGGAGAAATTTCTTCATGGAAAGAATTGTCAGGCATTGGAACAGGCAGCCCAGGGGGTTGGTTGTGTCACCATCCTTAGAGAAATTTAAAAGACACCTAGATGCGGCGCTTAAATTATATGATTTAGTGTGGACTTGGCAGTGCTGGGTTAAGGGCTGGACTCGATGATCTTAGACCTAAATAATGCTGTGACCATATGACGTTTAACAGTTTCCCATTATGTGAAGAACTGATGGAAATCCCACGCTTTAATCTGAAAAAAGGGACATTTCCTATCTTTAATTTTATGGCATTTAATACTGGCATACACAAATAGCCAATCTGTTCATGCCTTCTTGTTACTGGCTGCATTTGTCTAAAATCCATATATATACATATACATATAAACTGATCCTGCACTATTCTGAATGAACTCTGTCCTTTTGAAGAATTTAGAAACATACAGCTTTCCAGAAAAGGCAAATATTTTGTAATAGCTCTAAGGAGATCTGTCATATGCCCCAGAGAGCTTGTGACCTCTTTTCACAGATGTTGATACTAAAGGGAATCACTGTTAACAGCATAAATGGAATACAGATCTATAGAAATAAATGCAGTAGATAATTGAGCAGCATCTAGAGGACAGCATCCCACTGAAAAAGAGAAGAGCATGAACAAAGACTCTATTCACCTGCCTACCAGCTATCTAAGGATCTACAAACCAGTGGATAAAGTTGTGTCTTAGAGCCTGTTAGCTGAATGTAGAGCAAGTAGCACAAGAAGGATGAAATAGAGTCCTTAAAATAAAAGACATTCTGCCCCCTGAAAAGATAAACCACATCTGTGAAGAGCTGAGCGTGAAAAGAACTAAAGACCCCTAGATGCACTCAATTATTTAATGTCACATTTTATCTGCAACACAAAAATAGTCGGTTGGACTCTGCTTGCCTTTGCTGAATTAACAGTTTACTAACTCTTGATGTTGATAGAGTTTTGCCAATTAGTATCAACTATAAGGTTGGTGTAAGAAGTCAAGCTATTCTTCCGGTAGAAAATTAAGAACTCCATAGAACATGTGTATGCCCTCATTTAAGAGGTGTTTTCAACTTCACTGTTTTGCAGGGTGATATCCTTTTTGCTGCAGAGGTTAATAGCACTAATCTATGCTAAAATTTTTTTCCCGGTTTTTTAATTTTTCCTTTTGCATTTTTTGGGTATCTAATTCCCTCATTCTGAGTGGGAGATGTGAATTTGGATTATCAGCTCTTTTCTGAACATTGCAAATTTTAAGCTGAATTTCATTATAAAAGGAATTGAGTTCAGTGCCACAGAGGGCAAGGAAGCAAATTCAATACAACAGATTTGAGATGTTTTATTTTTTCCTCGGGGTTTTCAGGCTCTCCTACTACACTGTTCTTAGATCATCCTCTAGCTTCCTAAAAACTCTTCTAAAAAATTAAGCATATGAAAATAAAATAACCTATTCATAATCTGTGCAAAGTGGGTTTAGTCACTAACATGTAGTATGTTAGTGTACAGTCATTGCTCTAAAAAGATATAAAGAACTGTTTGAAATAAAGGCAACCATCCCTTCTGTCAAGAAGCCTCTGACTGATGTACCAGTATTAATAATTATTTGAATTATTTAGTGCTTTCCATCATACATATCACATTAAGTCACTGTTGTGAAAGCTCTTCTGAGGTAAACAAACATTTCAGCAAATGTTGTCACAAGATTAAACAAATTAACCACACATGTTAAATTCCTTTACAAATTGTGGGTTTTGAATCTACCCTCTGTCTTTTTTTGGGGAGTTGTCTGGATCTGTGTTTCCTTACTTGTTAGCATAGGAAGGCTAACTGACTATTGACATCAGTCATAATGTGTAATGACAAGGATTTACATAAAGAAAAGTGAGTAGTCATTAAGAAACATTTAATATAATGAGTGCAAAAAAGCCATATGGATTTCACAATTATCAGCTTCACAGCCAACAATTATCTGCAAATTATAATGATAATTTAAGTATCGGTTACTTCGCATTGTTTATTCACTTATTACTGATACAACTGTCAGCAAAGTAGATGATGAACCTGGTTTATTCATATTACAGCTGTATGTAGAAGTTCAAATGAGAATCAGGACACCCCACAGAAGAAAAAAAGCACTGGATACTGTTGCCTGTTCCACAGAAAATGTCTCAACCTTAGTCTGAAAGAGGGTTCACGAGTCAATGTGACACGCATGAGAAAGGATGAAGGATAAAGAAGACCACACAGTCAGTTAATGGCTCCTTTGATTCTTGCCTTAGAAATCTCTCTACTCGCACTCTTAAGGTTTAGTACTGCTCTCTAGAATCCTTACTGTAGGAATCCTTGGTTTTCTTTTGTCGCTTTCTAGGCTCTCAGTAAAGTAGCTACAATTACTTTGCTCACTTCATAAAGCTTCAAAAAACTGAAAGTGATACAAATTCAGTGTTTTGGTTTCTAACCATACATACACACAAAGACGCAGTAAACTATACCCTCCAGACTCTAAACAAGTTTGAGACTGGCAGCAAATTTACTGGGTGTAACTACTGTTTCTTTCCCTGAATACTTGCTGTATTCATGCATATCTGCCGGTGAAATGTGTTTTATGAGGCTGACTCAAAACATACTGAATGACACTTTTAAAATGCCTTCAGTGGGCTTTGGTTCTGAGCTTATCTATGAGATTAGAAAATTCACATTGAAAATTAAACACGCATATTTTAGACAAAACCATCATCTCATTTTGAGACAGTTTGCTTTCATAGAAAGGTACTGACTTAGCTAATTAGTAATATACTCTATTCAAATGCTGCTGAGGGAGGCACATCTGAATATCTCATTATGTAAAAGATGGCTAATTACGTTTATTTTCTTTAAGTACATGCACCAGAGCTGAAGAAATTATCTCAGCATTAGGTCATTTCCCTCACATTCTGACACTGGAGAGAAAAAAGCCATTAAGACCTGACCAGGATGACTTTGCCAAGTATGTAACAAAGGCAGAAGGACAGCTGAAGTTCTGCAACTTTCTTTTTAACAAGAGAAGTCTGTATTTCAAGTGTCACACATATTGAGGTTTCAAGGACTGTGCCTTGCAAAATTAGAAGTGAAAACTGCTCTGATGGTCAGTTTCCCAAACAAGCTCTGCACCAGCACCCTTCACTGAAGTAAGGACTGCTGACAGACATGGTTTCCAGACTCTATACTACCAAGAGCATTGGAGACCTTTTAGAAACACACTATGAGATACTGTGAGCCTCTAGACCCATTCTCGTCATACTAATAGAGAAAGGGAGTAAGCATGACAACACAGTCAGCAATAAGGTACAGATTTCTAGATGTGTGACTTGAACATTGTGTGAATCCCAAGGGACATTTGAGTTGGAGTTCAGGGTCGCAAGTTGCTTATTTGCATGGAGCAGACTTTGTTTCCTCCCAGGGAACAACAACACGTTACTATAAGAGGCTATTTTCAAATGATGCCTTCTTTGCATTGCTTTTCACCAACAAGACCAGCTCTCAGGAATCTCTTACCCCGGAGAGCAGGGGAAAGGAACATTGGTGAGAGAGTATTGGGTCAGAGACTTTACATCCACAACTCCATGGGCCCTGACAAGATGCATTCATGAGTGGTGAGAGAGCTGACAGATACCATAAATAGGTCACAATCATATTTGAAAGGTTGTGGTGATCAGGAGAGGTGCCCAAGGACTGGAAGAAATCAAATATCAGCCCGGTCTTCCAAAAGGGCAAGAATATCCTTATAAATAAACTCAGGAGGTGTGGACTGGGTAGGCAGACAGGTGGATTGAGAACAGGCTGTACAGAAGATCCCAGAGGCTCATAATCAGTGGCACTGGATTTAATTGGAGGCCTGTCACCAGTAGTGTCTCCCAAGGTTCAATACTTGGCTCAGTATTGTTTAACTGAAATTATTTTGCATCAAGCAGTGGTTTTCATTAGGATAACCTCTAGTTCAATATAAAACAGGCAAAGAATTTGTCTGAACCATAACCGAAATGTAGATAAAATAACTGAAGATGGCATGAGAGTGTGTGACATAGAGTCCTTTATATCACTCAGTCTGCTGGGAAGATTTGCATCTCACTGAACTTCACTCTTCCATATTTACAGCTGAGTTACACCCAAGACTCACTTCATAGTAATTAGAAAAAAACAACAAAAAAACGCCTTGTAAGATATAAAATCATTTGATCCTAAATCTGTGTCTGAAGCAGGTCAAATGCATGATCCCTAAAAGCACCCATTTCTCTCCAGTGGCTAAAAAGGAAGCCGACTTCAGAAGGTGAGAAATTTGCATTATATGTAGCAAAAAGAGGTTAGCTGAGTCTCCCCTCTAACAAGAGTTTGGTCCATTTTGTGCTGGTTAACTAATACTTCTAACAGATGCATAATGCAATAAATTTAAGTTCACTAGCACAACCCACAGAAATGAGCATTTGTTCTATGTTAGGTCATAGAAGATGAGGTCCACTGAAATGATTTGTAAAAGAAAACCACCTTCAGAATTTATCATTTGACCCTCAGTGGCCTGTGAAGAAGACCTACAGATCTCTTGAGGCATTTAGTACAACTACAATAGTGTAACATGTGAACATTGATCAGCCATATAGAAAAAAATGTTCTGATGTCTTACAAGAACAGCAAAATCCCAACTTGGTACTACCGAAATACAAGACCTCAATTTTGCAGACCATACAGGATAATTAAAATGGAGTGATAAGCCATTTCTAATGTGATTAAGAGACCTGATTTAATGGATTTTAAGAAATAATTGAGTTAAGTCAAATATGAGTTGTTTCAGTATCTTATGCATCACAGGTCAGTAAATCATCACGCAGGAGAGATACCTTAACCATGTACTGTATGGGATTTGAATCAGGATTCAGCTTTGGGGAAGGACTTCATTTCAAAGTGATTTGAAAACTCTTTTGCACTCTTTGTGTTCTTGGGTGACAGAGGCAAGGCAGCCTTCCATTTAGCATAGACCAGTCTAATGCACTGAGCAGTGCACTGCATCTGTCCTAGAGTTACTTCAACACCTCCAAGTGATGTGTTGCAATGTAACTAATATTTATCACGACAGATCTTTTTAGTTTTTATTGCACTCCTACCTTGCACCAGTATCTTTTCTCAACACTTTGAGCATCATGAGGATGTCATGAGGATATTTGGTGTTATAAAACAAGGCTTTTATGCAGTTCCTTTCTATGCATTGACATTTCTCAGAGAGGTGTGCTTGAAGAATCAGAGCAGATAGCTGGGAAAGAACATCACAGACATTAAATTCTAAATGAATGTAAGGTACTGAGTCTCCTTTAGACATTTGAGACATTTAGACATTCTTCCTGTACGTTCCTTGCTTCAGATTACCTGAGTAGCAATCTCATTGACTCAAATGATAATAAAAAGAATTCTACAGAGACAGCATTCCACTAGATTCCACTAAGCAAGAATTAGGAGTCCTGTGACTGGTCTCACCGTATAATCTAATGTGGAGAAATCTGAATCATTGAAACTTGCTTATATACTTGGCTAAGCTAAGATTCTAATATGATTTGGAGAAGTTACCAAGATATAATTAAGATAGCAGTATTGTCTTATTGTCATTGATTTATATTTGTAGATTTCTGAGAATTTGAGGATTTTTTAATAAAATCCTAGTAATGAAGTATTGAAAAAAGTCTTAAGTAAAGTCTTTCCTGGGTTTGATGCAATATTTAAAAATATTTCAATCAATAAATAGTTAATCGGAAAAATATGTCTTTCTGTGAATCCACAGAGAATTCAATAGCTTATGGATATTTTCTAGGAGAAAATAGGAAAGAAAGTTCCTTGTGTTCCCTTGATGGTGAAAATTCTTAGAGTCAGGGTGCAGACATCCCAGCTGTGCTTTTGGAAACAAATGACCCCATCCTGAGGTCTGCATGGATCCCATGTGCCACAGGTTGAACTCAGCCTCCTGCTTCATCTGACTGGTCCAAGGATGTGGCTGTTGGGTCACACCACAAATGTTTTCATACTGCTCTGTAATGGGCTGGTTTTTGTGACTTGAAAGCATCATACGCAGAATATCTGAGAGCTGCCTCTAATTGACTCCCCATTTCCTTCCCATAAGAAAGACACAGATCTGCATGTATACATATAGATGCATATCTATAGATATCTATATTTTTATCTGGAGATATATATAAAGATTGACAGTGTAATGAGGACAATAAGGAAAAGACCCAAGATATTTCCCCCACAAGACTACACAAAACAAAAGAACTAGCCCATGGTTCACAAATCAGAATATTTAATTTCCAGGTCAGTTTCAGACAGTAGGGCAGATGATGCAGAGCTCCCCTTGTCCACAACTGCAGGAAGCCTCCAGGTGCTTGTGGAAAAATGGCACAGTACAGAAGGGGATGTGTGTGCTTCCTCATCCTTCTGTCAGTGGCATGGATGAAGGTCAATGCAATATCTTAGGTGCACTAATAGTATGGAAACACTGATTTATTTTAAAATACAACCAATTCAGCCCCTAATATTCACATTTTAGTACACACAAGCATCAAAATGCATTTAAGTAGTCTGGCAAGTATCCAGGGAGGCTATCCAGGATGGCTTGCAATGACGAGCAGCACCAGTTTTCCAATCTATCCCCCCACGTTCAGGGTTTCTATTAGGAGGGTATTGGTTGTGGATGGGTGTCATGGATGTATCAGGAGCCAACAATCCCACCTCTGTGAGTCATCAGGATTTATTCACCGTCTCTGATTCTGCTTGTCCTGAAGGGCTGGAGGCAGATGTGTGGTAGGCTCTTGATGGCTCCTGTAGGTGCCAGCCATTTTTACAGCTGTCATCCTCTTGCTATTTCGTACACTTGTGTTTCTATTTCCTATCAATTGATACTGGTAGAAATATTTTTATTGCAATTTTTCACATCACTAGAAGATTCCTGGACATATGTTTTCTAGTATATTGCAGGTACTTTTGCACGGACTAGTTATAAAAATAAAAGGAAGAAACTGTCAAAAAAAAGAAGCCAGCTACATTTTTGATTCAGAAGTTTTCTTCTCAACAGTCTTCTAAGCCTCTAGTGTTGTCCTTTAAAATTTCAATTATATCCTAATTATCATAAAATATTTCACTTTCCTGCCCTAGAATTAGAAATGAAGATTACCATTCGCTTTTTTCTATGCAATCATTTAATCTATGAATTCTAATCGGATCCAATCCTTATATTCTGTTTATTTTACAAGATAAGGATGAGCTAGTGTGCTTTTCTACTTTCCTTTTCTCTGTTACTCACATTACATAATCCCTTTTCAACCAAGGGAAACTCTTCAACCAAACTGGAAAAAGGTGTCATAGAAATGGAGACAATTACCACAGATAAGACAGAGAGAAAGAACTCTGCCAAGTAATGGACAAAGTATTTCTTTTACTTTTACATAATGTTTTAAATGCTGTTTTGGGGATTGTCATGGAGCATTTGTGCTTCAGAGTGGCAGATGCATCTCTCCTGAGAGTAGTGACACAGTGAGAATTAGTGAGAAGTGTAGTTCCACAAATCCTCTTTATGAGAAAAACAGTTTGTTTAATATAAAAATGAGCTGTGCAAGAATAGGGCAGGTATTTTTACAGAGTTATGTTAATAGGAAGACACATTTTCTGCACAATTATATTAGACAATGTTTTTCATACAATGTTAAACAGTGAAATGTAAAAAAAAACAGACAAGGCTTATTTTCAGTTTTATATTTTTACCAAGAGCAAGAGAAAAAATACTGCATGACAGGAAGAAAAAAAAATCCTATTAAAATACTTTATTATTAGATCATTAAGATTATTTGAAAAGTTGTTTCAGAACCATTAGAACAATCATGAAAATCTGCCAATACATGTAAGAATGTAAGCATTTAGAGACAGAATAAATCATGAGGCATCTCTTCAAGACTTTCTGTTGGTTTGATTATTATCTTTTGCAGAAGCCCTAGCATGACATCCAGCTCCAAATCCAATGGTTCACACACAAAAAAGCATATTATTGTAACAAGCATTATTAGTGATGCCACAACGTGCCTGTCACAAGAACTTTCCACAATAAGGGTTCAGTTGACCTAAACTGGTATATTTCAAATGCACCACCCCATCCTGCTACAACAGCATGTACATTACCAGATAACATCTCTCTCTGAAATAAAGACTTGAAAGAATTTTAAAAAGTCATATATTAGATCAGCTTGTATTTTTGTTTGGAAAAAAACCTATTCAGCTGGTAACACCAGCAGGTATAAATCTTCAGACAACGAACTAAATTATTCCCTGGAGACCTTGTTCTCCCTCACATTCTGTTTGCAAATGACCTGTCACCCAAACTGCTGATTCTGTTCCCATACCCAGTTCTCTGCATTTGTAAGCATTATAATATCATTTTGCAACTTCCATATGATAACTTCTTTACAGCAGGATCTCAGCATATTTTGCAGTTGTTAAGTAATTTAGCATTGCAAAAATGAATTATTGTGAAGTGGAGAAGCCTTAAGAGTCTTCATTTTTTAAAGGTGAAAACTGAGGTGCAAGCAGGCTAACCACAGACTTTTCGTGGAAAAGCTGAACATCTGTGCCTTTGAAAACAAGAAAAATCTAAGCTCAGCAAATGCTATGGTCAGGGCAATGATGAAGGAAGTAAGAAGAGAGACAGCCATCATTAGAAGACTTGGAGAATATTGTGGAGGGTTTTTTTATAAAGCATTCAATTCCCATGTTACTCTAGAATAATCTTGCTTTAACAGTAATTAGTTATGCACTTACGTAACAAAAGATGTTCAGAGTGAAACATGAAAAATGTGAACAAGACTGCTTTGATATTATGGACTTAGACTTGCTAAGGGAAAAAGAAAATACTAGTCAGGTAATAACTTATATTTTGTTATTTGTATCACCAAGATGCTCATTACCAGAGTAAACAAGTGCATGCCTTTTCTTTTCCTGTTTGAGTTAAGCCCTGACAAGTGGATGAAGTTTTGGGTGCCCTAGGTAGCCTAATACCTTAGCATTTTAAAGAGAGAAATTCAGACTGGTTGAATGATTTGTAGAAGGCTAAATTTTTCAGATGGGTCTCTTCACAAACAGAGGTACATATTGTTCCCTTGAAGACTTTTTCAAGTGAAATTTTTCAAGTGACTTGTATAGCAAAAGAGGATTTCACCAAAAGTGGTGTTGATGTTTTACTAACAATGATAACCAACAAAGCAGCAGTGTGGATACACTCCAAGAAGGCAGAATGCAGCTTCAGGACATACAGTGCACCATGGAAAGATGTATCCTTGTTCTTAACGAAAGAAGCAAAACAATTTTACTGGTAAGAGAACAAATGGAGATGAAAGACATAATGAAAAGCAGGAACAAGTAGTATTTCAAGCAGAGAAGACCTAATACAAAATATTCTTATGTTAGAATGAGGAACACTTAAGTACATTAAGGACTGCAATTAAAAAAAAAGAAGGGATGAAAAAATAAGCTGCTCCCATTTATTTGAAGTGCATAGTTGTGTTTTATCCAGAATAATTATGTTAATAATATCATGCTTATGCTTTAGTCTTGTAATGAACTGTGGGTGTTTGTGAAAATGCAGCAACTGTAATGATTGCATCTATTATTATCTGGAAATGAAGGATGAGATTCATTTCACCTAGCTTTATAAGAGTTGGGCATCAAGTCTAAGTTCATTATCTGGGCTCCCTTTGGAGTCAGTTGTCAGAGAGGCATTTTCTAACATAAAGTGTCCAATGCAGTCAAGACTAATAGCCCCAGGACTCGCCTGTCCGTTGCCATTGATTACAGAAGAAAACAGAATAACTTTCTAGATACAGAACATTCACATAACTGATGTTAGGTGATACTAATTCTACTTTAATAATATTTTCTCACATTAAATCTTCTTGAGATTAAGTCTTAGAACTCTCTAACTGCTATTACATTTACTTAGAAATACACACTTCAATGTGTGTAGATGCAAGATCTGATCTAAGTGTTTGCCCAAAAGAAAATTTGAGTGGATAGTTACAATTTCCTTGCTTCCTTCAAGAATTATAATTTGTAAATAGTTAATTTTGTTCAAGTAGCAATTAGCAAAGCATTTTAATTACCTAAGATTGTCAGAGTAAACTTTCAATTAAACTGGATAAAGAGATTTTGTCAGCCTAGTGGAGTTTTCCTAGAGAAGAGTAATGGGTACTATTGGCATCTACAAATGTTGCATTCCTGACTTACGTACCCCATAGTAAAACTTTTATGAAATAACTGAATGTCATCTGCATAGCATTTACAGAAAATAGAAATTTAATTAACAGGCTTACCTTTTCAACAATACATCTAGGTCCTGTCAGCTCCAGTGGTCCTTAAATCTAAGTCAGTCCCAGAACACAAGGTCAGATGGATTCATTGTTCTGTGATGAGACGTTCCATTAACTGTGTAATACTAGTTGGTGCAGCACTCAGGTGTGAACAGAAATGTCTGTAGAAACAGAGATTATAAATTGTGTTAAATACACCTCAACTTTGCTGCAGTTGAGGTTTCCTTTGGTCAAGATGCTGAAGAGCAAACTTGATGCACTAAATTCATTTGCAAATCTCTGGAAATAAAAATAAATGCTAACAGCATTTGACTTCTGAACTTCCCACATTCATTGGACAAAGGTTCATAATTTCACTATAATTAGTATTTCCCCTCTAATCTGCTCTGGTTATGCTACCTTTTGTGAAGACAGTCATACGCCCATGTTCTTCATCACTTCTGACTTTTTACCTTCACCATACCATGATGGAAGAAATGGTTTGGATACTGCTGCTTTGCAGATTTGTACACCTTCTTCCAAATTTAACTCAGTTTTTTGCAGATGCTCATGTACCTTCCCATTGCTTTAGGTCACCTCTGAGTATGTGGTCCCATGAATCACAGAAAATTAAACTTTTATGTTTCTTCAAGGAAAAAAAAAAAAAAAATCAAACTGCTCCACCAGTTTGCAGAATTCGTGAATCTGGATTTTTATTTTAAAGTAAGAGAATGAAACATAACAACAATATAAAATCTGTAGTCCAGGAAGCTTCTGAACTAATTTGACATGAACAAAAATAAAGGGGGAAAGAATGAACAATGCAGACCCCAAAAGCGACTTAGCTGTTGACTTAAACTTTTATATTCTGTATTGTCTACTCTTTCAAAAGATGGTACATAGTGAAGGAAAAACTTTGAGAGAGCTCTATATGATTCTTTGCCATGGCATTCTAGAATATGGAGTTCGGGTCAAGCTACCAGATGTAAGGTGTAAAAAATAGGGGGTGTCACTTCTTTCCAAAAGTCTCTTAGCAAGAAATTACTTCTTTTAAGCAACAGAAATGAAGAATAACTTTATCATGCTTAGTCTTATCTTTGTGCTCTTCATCAAGAATCCACAGAAGCAGAGCTGGACCCTAAACAGACCAGCTATTTAAAATAGATAAAAAAGCAAGTCCTAGGAACACATACATGTTGTTGCTGCAGATGTCTTACAATAGTTATGAAAATGTGAAAAACAATAAGTCTCTTAAGATTAGACTATATTTGGGAATAATGTTTTATAAGCTGAGGAACACAAAGCCCATTTAATTTTATAGTTAGGTTGAATAATGTGCTTTCTTTGTTTTTCTTGTGCTATACTTACTAATGAAATCTCTCCAACAAATAAGTCTGAGTGACTTAATTGCTTAATATTTTGCTATATTTGGTTGATGTTGTAATAACTCTAGTCTACCAATCTTTTGCATAGTGTTTTGCTGATTTTGTTACTTTCTTAATAGAAAATCAATGCAGTAAGTTCTCAAGAACTATGATTTTTTTTTTTTTCTTAGGGAAGCATATAAAGATTAAAATTACTGTTTGAGAGAAGACTGAAGTTAGTAAATTTTTTTTGTTTATTTTTTTAATAGCAAAAAAAGAAACAAAGTTGATCTAGGGGCCAGAATAATTCTCATATGTGTGGTACAGTATCTATTTAGTACTGTAATATTGGTAGATGATGTTAGACAATAAAAATTCCCATGCATTTTTAAATAGTCATAACCAAAAAACCAGAAAAGCATTCAACTACAATCTGTTGGTCTAAAATATTAAAGATTTTTAGAAAATTTTGAGGTTTTTTAATTACTTGAAATAGGAACGCTCCAAAATTAAAACAGATAATTACATAAAAGTCATTTCAGAGCTTATTAGTCTCTTTTTTTAGAAAAGAGTTTGAAATAGTGGTATTAGACCAAAATTATAATAATTTTGTACAGCTTGGGCTGTCAGTCCTGAAGCTTCAGTTTTGGCAATACAATCAGCTGCATGAAAGTTTTTTCAATTGCCATTTAGCGTTCTTCAGGATGCTTTTAATGGATTATTATTTCTAGGGAAAATCCATATTTGACTTCCAGAACAGTCATAATTTTTTTAAAACATAGCTCTGAAAAACATTGCTTTTGTAATTAAAAAATATTTCAAGAAAATTGAGGGGAAGAAATGATTTGAAAATTTAAACAAATGCATAGTATCAGCAGTGTAAGCGTTCATAAGCCTGCAATGAGTAAATAGACACATGAGTAAAGTTGTTGAGGGAATGTGGAGTTTTTGTCATAAAAATGTAAGTGCAAAAAAACATTCCTGATCATAAAGAGGTATCAGTTTTATAGTGGTAAATATTATAAGATGACATGGAGTAATTGTCTCTTTCTTTTCAGATAAAGATGACCAGTTCATTTGTAGATATCATCATATGACCAGATGAACTTTGGACTTCATTAAAAGATAAATTGGTACAGGAAAAATTAAAGTCTTTTAAGAATTAATACTGTTAAAAGTTCTGAGATTTTCAAAAGAGAAACTGATGTAACCAAAGTATTTCAGTACAGATTTGGCCTTACATGTAACCTTAACAACGATCAACGGTCATAAATTTTCCATTCATATTTTTGACCAAAACTTTCTAATTTTCATTTTGTTCTTGGAGACATGACTGGAATTCTCCATCATTAAATAATCACACAACCATTAATAAATTTAACTACATCTGAAATAAACAAACATAATCATGCACATGTGTATTTCTGTTTATTTATGTGTTCATATATTTTTCAGTATGCACTACTTGACGGAACTCTCATTCTTCAATTATTTTCTTCTCAAAAAGTAGTGACTATACTGCTTCTAACTTTGAACAACTTTCAAATTTAGTACTGCTTCTGCTAAATGGTTGACTTCTTTTGATATCAAATGTCTGTCATTTCCAATGCATTATAACAAATTTCTGGAAACAAATATGCAGCATATTCCTCAGCTTGAAAACTTTTATTTTGACAGATAAAATGTCAGTGAATTGCTTTAACGATGCTTACATTTGTTAATGTTTCAGACAACATATTCCCTTAAAAAAAAAAGCACATTTTTATGTGACTAAAAAATCATGTTTTGTTTCTGTTCAAACATACTATTATTTATAAGTCTGTGCTCAGGGTTTTTTCAAAGATTTTACACTGGTTACTCAAGGACAAGTTATACGTCTTAAATTTCACAAATAAATAGATATCCTCCCAAGTATTCCTTCTAAAATTAATTAGAAAATTAGAATGCAATTAAAGCTGAGAAAAAACATCATAAATCAGATATTAAATAACTTCTTCGACATATTTGCATTTCTTCTTAAGTAACAGTGCTTTAGAGATGTGTAATTCTTTAACTCATCACTACAAAGCACTTAATGGTGTAGCTTTGCCATCCTTAAATTTCTTGTATCTTTTGCCAGCTGAATTCAATTAAGGGGCTGCTCAATAATAATAACAGAACATGGGATTTGATATTTACATGCAGCAAATCAAGATGAATAATGCACCATAGGTATTTTATGTGATGCTCTTGTGCTCTATCTGTATATATCCAAAGCTATTTAAATAAGGCAGAGGATATTGTTTCATAAGTATATCTGATTTAAATGGGAAGACCATGGCTCACTGAATATCTCATTTTATATGATATATATGGTGATGTCCGACACCATTGATTTTTATAAACCTTGGACATGCTCAGCATTTCTCGGGTTTCCCAACTCCTTGCAGGATTGAGCCAGGAGTAAAAAACTCATAAAAGACAAATAAATAATTATCAGCAGTTTTACAGACCCAGTTTCCGAAAACAATTCAAGAAGGTCACCATGCACCTAGAGTGCTGAAAAGCCCATTGCATACAATGAAAGCAAAGATTTAGGTTACAAATCCAATAGCAGACTAGCACATGAAAAGCCAAACCCAACTCCATCCTACAGCAAGCTGAAGATACACTTGATAACACTTTCTTCAGCCTTCTGCCAAAATGGCAGGAAATTTAGCAAAGCATTTAACTTCTCAAATTAAGACAACCAAAGCCTGAAATTGCAAGGCAGCTCATACAGGCAGTGAATTCAGCAGGCCAGTATAGAAAGCTACAATTTTTAAGACAGAACACTTGGCAGTATCTATGCTGGCCAAGACACAGGCTGAAGGGCCAGATCCCTTTCATCCATTTCCTATCACTGCCTGGCTTGGTTTGTGATGTTGATAGCTCCTGTAAAAACACAATTCATTTATACTGAGATATTAATAACTTTGCCTTTCCTTAACCAGCCATGTAATTAAACTATTAGTCCTGTAAAATGACCAATAAAGTACAGGAGGAAATTTTCTTGTTTCCAAAATTAATTGCTATATGTTATAATGCTATATCACACTTCTAAAACCCTGTAAAATTGGCACCTATCATGAATTTACAGTTAGTTGGTTGGTTACACTTACAGTGAAGCCTGAAACAATGACTGCTTTCACAGACTCTCTACTCATATCCAATTACATGTTTCAGTAGAGTTTAACACTGTTAAATGTCGGGATTATGCCCAAAAAATACAAAAGTGAGTTTCAGCTCTTACTGACTTTTGATATTTAGGAAGCATCATCTGTACTCATCAAAATTAAGGGTTTTTTTAAGGAATAAGAATAAATTACCAAAATAAAGCAAACCTCAGATACCTTATGAGAAGTAGGTTTGTTTATACAATATCTGTGGCACTGACATATGATTTCAATGCACGGAGTAAGATGCTAGGTTTAGAAAACTTTTCACTAGTTTCCCACATTCACAATGAAAACTCTTCTTTGTAGTAATGTCCGAAATGGTAAGTGATATCCTTATACTAAATGTCACATCTGTTATATGTGACAAGGAGGGTACTGAAGAAGATAAATTCTTCTGCAGGGTTCCACCTTTTACTGTATATACCCAATTGACATAATGTTTAGCAACTGTGTTTTTTACAAATTGTCAAACAACTTTGGTCCTCATCACATGTTAAACATGAACTATGTTCAGGATGGGCTTTACAAAAAACACTGTTTTCACTGTTAAATGGGATTAAGAAGGTATAAAATCTCTCAGCCTAATAAAAATATTGGAAGTGGTGTCCACACTACTTTTCCAATACTTTTCCAATTACATGTCTCCATCCAGTCGTATAAAAGAGAGGGGTGCACCTTTTTAGTTATATCAGCACCAATTGTATTCTTTACCAAAATATTTTCTCCTGAGTGAAACTTCTGTTAGCCAAGCAAAAGAATTGTCCCTGAAGCTCTTCCACTCTGAAAAAATTACTTTCTGAATCCAGTCCACCGTGTGAATTTCTTTCATGGAGATTGTTTAAAATACGCTACTAACTAGTTGATACTTATGGTATATGCATATTCAGCAGTGCTATACAATTCTATTTTGGCTCACTGATTGGATGGCTAGAATTTTTATAAATAAAGGATGGGGAAATCAGAGAGTTCTGAAGATAGCACATAGAATGGCATTTGTGAAATCACAAATATAGACATCAGCAGTACAGATATTTTCATGTTAGCTAGTTGTCAAGACTTTTTCACAGTGAGTGGAGTAAAATTGGCAGTTTCAAAGCATGAGTCATCTCTTCCTAAAATAGATGATTAAAATAGGTCAGATGAATCACTATATATTGCTCTCTATTGACCTTGAAGAGAGCATTGGGTTACTAGCTAGTGTGTACACATATAAACTGCAGACACATGAAGCTGGGTGAGAGGGAGACAACCTAGGATATCTCTGGAAACAGTATTTGCACTACCAGTTTCATGAGCAAGTATGAGAATAGTAGACTAATATTTCCTAAGGGAAAAAAAAAAAAAAAGATTGCTTGCATCTTCATGGTAAATAAGCTAAAAGAGAGTATATGTGATTTTATGCCCTATATCTCTGTGTAAAGCATTTGGATCTAAAAATATTTTCTTATTTCAGAAGGTGCATAAATTCTTTGAAATATTATCATAGTGCTTCAGTACATCATAACCATATATATTGAAATCAAGTGTCTTTTTAGCTTCAAGACCAAGACATGGGACAGCAAACGGTTCATTTGAGAAAAGGCAGATCCAAGGTTTGAAATACATTTAAATTAATTTTGAAAATTCTGAGTAAGTGATAAACGGCTTTGCAGTAATCTACAAATTCTTCCTATGGAATTAAAATGTAAAATGTATACATGTACTGAGGTTTTGACTGAGGAAAGTCATAACTGACCCTTTAAATTGTAACTACAAAATTCTGACATAGAATGCTTCAACATCTTCAAGCATCTCCTTCCATTTATGTACTCTTGTGCAGACTCCCACAAGGGCACTTTCTTGAAATCAAAATCCAAAAATCATTCATCCTGACATATCTGCACGGCTTTATCCCCAAACTATCAGAATATAAACAGAAAGAGTAAAGGCAGCATTATGTGTCTGTGCTACGGCTTCTTTCATCTTATCTTGGTGTGACCTTCTGGTGAACTTGAAGTCTGCATTCAATATAGATTGAGTTTTTTCTGGCTTTACTTCACCTTCAATTTACTTGTCATGATGTACTACATTGTTAACAACATTTGCTGCTCTGCTACAAATGAAGACCAAACTATTTCAAATCTGCCTGACTATAATAGATCTCCCCAGCTCAGATTTAAATAAGACTGTACTAAATCTGATATTCCTAAGACAAAAAATCTGCTGCCAGTTTTTTAAGTCAAATGGTGTTAAACCCACTCATTACCTTTGAAACATATTCCTAAGAGTCTAAAATGGATTGGGGCAGGCAGTGTTATAAATTCTTCAGTGGCTCTTTACTTCCAGGGATTGTATAACTATGGAAAATTCTACAAGTTTTCTGAGCTTGTGTATACATTAAAGAGATAAGTAGTGTAATTTTGTAACTATTCAGGAAAAATACTTATCAGAAAATGGAATTTCTAGGTCTTCTGGTTTTGTCTGGGTTAAAGTAAATTTTCTTTGTAGTAGCTGGTACAGGGCTGTGGGTGTGGGATTTAGCATGAGAATAACGTAGGTAACACACTGATGCTGCAGTTGTTTCTCAGCAGTGCTTACTCTAAGTGAGGACTTCTCAGTTTCCCATGCTCAGCCAGTGAGGAGGGGCACAAGAAGCTGGGAGGGAGCATGGCCAGGACAGCTGACCTGAGCTGGCCAGAGGGACATTCCACACCACAGAGCATCGTGCTCAGTGTATAAACTGGGGGGAGCTGCCCGGGAGGCACCGATCGCTGCTGGGGATGGGCTGGGCATCTGTCAGTGGGTGGTGAACAACTGCACTGGGCATCACTTGCTTCTCCTGGGTTCCGTTCCTCTCTCTCTCTTTTGGTTGTCTCCTTTCTCATCACCATCCTAATCATAACCATCATTATTATTGTATTTTATTTCAATTGCTAAACTGCTCTTATTTCAAGCCATGAGATTTATCTTTTTTTCCCCCAGATTCTTCTCCCTGTCCTACTGGGAGGGGGGAAGTGAGCAAGCAGCTGTGTAGTACTTAGTTTCCAGCTGGGTTTAAACCATGACACTAGGTTACAAGAGTGTTTAAAAATTGGAATAAAATTTTCCAAATAGCTGTGAAGTTGAGGGAAAGTGAAAACATTTGATCTCCATATTTTCAGCTACTTTCTCGCTGAAAAGAAAAAAAGAAGTATATAATCAGAAATGATATTTCAGTTCTTAAAATTTCTGAAATCAGTTTTTTAAAAATGAATTAAAAGAAAAAATCTATCAAAAAAACCCTCTTCTTATAGTAATTATTATCTTTGATCCATCCTAGTTAGCTGTTTTGCTAATACGGGCCAAAAAAAAGTGAAACCCTAAAAGTGAAGCTAGATATAGGAAACTGACCCATATTTCAGCATATGACTGATATTGTCTTTATCTCTCATTTTCTCTTCATACCAGTGATACTTTTGTTCTCCATACCTACATCTTCTCTTGTACTGCAAAGTGTACTTTGTGGACATTGCAAGGATCAGGGTCAGAACTATGAGAACATGACTCTTGTATCGTCTTTAACATGCACCTGTAATGTACGTGGTTGGATTTATCCACATTGTCCATAACTCAATTTTAACACTTCAAGCTCGCAAATTTTCAGTGTATTCATGCAAAGAACACTCATTATTTGGTCAAAATACAACTTCAGTATGTTTTCGTCTTAGAAGGAACTTTAGGTTTTTATTGCAGTTATAATGTATAAATATTTCACCTTTAAACCCAGAAACCTTCCCTTTCTCTATTACTTGTGTAAGCACTACATTCTTTAATTATTCTCCTTAATCTACTGATGTTAATACCATTTATTTATGCTTTGGTTCTGTAAAATACCAAAGCAGATACTCTCCAAAGCATGTCAAACATGTGAGTTCCATTAAACCCAAGGATGATAAACTAATGCAAAGGAAACTCATGAGGACTACACCTGTGAGAATAGCTGATTGCAGATAGTGGCACTTCTTTTCCATTAGAAGAAGAAAACAAAGAGGTAGGCTTTGCTGACAGAAGTAAACTTCACAAATAAGATCTGTTGTTTTTTATTCCTGAAAATGCTAACTATTCATTTAAAAAAAATTAAATAAAAACCAAATTATGCTCTAAATTAAAGAAAAAAAAGTTGTTAAAAATTCTATTTTTAATAAGGATGATTGCCACTTTTGTTTCCAGAACATGTACTTTTATCAACGGTTATTTGGAGAAGTATTTTATTCAAATATTAGCTTTTTTTAGCGGGTTTTTTTTTTGTTTCATTAAAATAATATTCAATAGTTTAAAATTCATTTATTCCCATCTTTTAAAGGAAAATAATACTAGAAGTTCCATTTGGAATTTTTGCTGTCTTCATCCTTTATTTTTAACACGAACAAGTAAAAGAAGTGAAGAATATGAGAGTGAAAACTATTTGCTTACACCTTATGCTTAAAACAAGGTTTATGTATCCTTGTTGAAATTAAAATGATGAGATGTTTCTCTGTTTTCCTTTCTAATCCTTTTTTTTTTTTTAATTTTTTTTGCTCTCCAACTTTTTCCAATGAGAAAGTCAAAGCAACCAATCTTTTGTCTCTTTCCATTTAGCTTTTAAAACTTTCTTTTCCTGCTCTATCTTTGGAAAATAATAAAATACAGAAAAATAGCGGAAACAAAAACCAGAAGTTTTACCACAGAAAGAACTAGCTGTCAAACAGTAGGATGAGTAAGCCACTATTTATTTTTCTTACAAGATGTATTTGTCTTCAAGGGATCTCGTATGCTCAAGTAATCCAGTGCTGGATAACATAAAATATTATTTATAGCTCTGCTGTATCAGCCAATAAATTAAAATAATTATTTCACATAATTCTACTAGCTTTTGAGAGTAATTTTCATTATCAATTTTTAACAACTACCTCTTGTGATCAACACACGTAGTATGCACACAGCAGAAGAAAATTTGTCTGTAGAAACTGGAGGTAAGCACTTTTCTCACATCCCCAGGGCAAATGCATGTTGCATAAAAATAAAAAGAAGTGTTTTCTCATATTTGTATTCATATCCAAATGAAACTGCAACTGAATATATGAATCTTTTTACCATACTTGCAACATCCCAAGTACCAACAGGACCAACGGTATGACTTCCAAATGTCCCAAGAAGCCTTAGTTTCACAGATTTCAGATAACCCACTGTCCTTTGCAATGTGTGCACAAAACGTACCACACATTCCCTTTGCTGTTTAACTGCCTAAAAGCCCTTCTAACTGTTGATCTATTGTTTAACAGTGTGAAAATATCTAAGGCATATGGTGTGCCACAAATTTATTAGCCTGTCATCTAAAATCTAACTTGCATTTAATGCATGTAGTTATATCAAGAACTCGACCATGTTCCATTTTATACAATTTAGTATTCTATCTCTAGGCTCTTATCCAGCTACTCTAAAACAAGTTTGATTATTTTTTTTTCAATTCATACCAGTTTGTCAATGGTGATTAGGCTTAAATATTCCGTTCAAGACTTTTTTCTCATCCCACATATTTCTGTGCCTCTCTTAATAAATTTGCACAACTTAGATCCAGGCTGCAGTACCACATTCCTCTCCTTGCAGCAGAGTCACCACAATCTCAGCTCTATATCATAAAGAATATTCACCTTTCTCCTGCGTCAAAGCAACCCTCTAGTATTACACATTACATGTGTAGGAAAAGTTGGATAAAGAAGAAGGACATAATTATGGTTAATTTTAAAGGAGACTGGAAGAACAAATATATTTTCAATGATGTTTACACTGTAACAATTCATCTTGTCTTTGAAAACAAAGTATCAAACTTGGGGTTTTTTTTCTGTAGACAAAACCTTGGTAATCTTTGAATATAAATCCAGGTATATTTCAGTTGCACTTGTATGGAAGTGCCAAAAAAATAAATTCTCTCTGCCTGGAAAGATCCATTTGATAGAAATTATTTGCCCATTTCTTTATGATCTGTTTGCTGATTTATGTAATGTCCCCGGCTCTTCCCTTAAAAACCTCTTAGCAACATTCTTTATAAACAGTACCAAACTTTTCCTTACATAGCTAGAGCTGTAAAGGAGAGTAGAAAACTTTCAAATAAACAAACAAGTCAAACCAAACATGTATTGATTTTAAATGGTCTATCCACTTGAATTTTTGATTCTCTTTCTGGTCCCTTCTCTCTTAATTATCTGTTCAGATGGTAAATGGTGTTCAGATGACAGTTTCCTTAGGTCCTTATCCATGTAATGATGAGTTTACTCCTACTGCTATACCAATACCTATTATTGTTTGCAAGATTAAGTCAGTAAAGTGGGTTTTTATACCATGCTTTGAATGAGGTGAGCTACCTGAGTCTCAGAAAAAATATTCATTGCTCAAGGAAGCAGCCACAGCCTTAAAATCAGCTCTCTGAAGACAATTTAATTTGTGTCATTATGCTATCACATCATATCATAATGATATGAAGTCTGTATTTCATTCTATATTTCATTTACTCACTGTAGCTCAATTAAAATTCCCATACTCATTGGTTCATCAAGTTGCTTCACCCCTGGAGTGAATTGAACCCCTTAGGGGTATTATCTACAGTCTTCTTTAAGAAAGACCATTCTATTTCACAAGATCTTATTGTGCTCCCAGGTAACAGTAGAGAGTTTGACCCCTTTCTTTAGATTTTTGCATTCCATAGTAAAACAGAGGCAAACCAAGCATGGTACTTCAGTGCCAATTAAAGATAAAATCAGCATATTCTATTGCAGAAATATTTAATAGTAAAAGAAATTCAAAGCAGAATAATTCCACGTATCCTTCTTAACTAACTGCTAGGTGAACAATAGCAAATTATTTCTTTTTCCTTTTTGTTTTTCCTAACAAAGGAGCTAGTACTTTAAAAGGAAGGCAAACAAATTAGAAGTGGCTCTGGAGGGTTCACAGAATAATATTTAAAAAACAGCTGCACTTTAGCACCCACCTGGACTAAGCAGCAGTCACTGTCAATTAGGTTAAATGTCAATGAAAATTACAAGGTGGGATAAGCTCCATCATAGTTTCTGTGTTTAATGTTTTAAACCACAGTTTATTTGAAGCTTAATAACAGTGTATCTATGCATATTTCATTAGAGAATGAATGCAAAACATAGACCTTCTAAAAGCCTTAGTTTTGACCCTCTGCAAAGTTGTTTCAGAGCTCAGTGGAAACCCTGGTTCTGGGATATGGACACCAAGAATGAGGTCAGTAAGGAGTCCCTACACCTCCACATGTTGTATTCTCAGAGAAATGCAAAGAAACACTAAAGACAAGAAACACTTGCACGCAGTTAACACTTTCCAAAGCTTCCCATTCCTAGAACTAACTTTGCAGGATTTGACTCATCGTCACCAGTCTTTTAATGAAGGAAATAACACCCACTGAACTACAGGATGCGTTTAGTGATTCAAAGGTAATAGTAATATCCATGTAAACTCTCCAGTATTTCAAGCCACGCAAGAGTGTTTTTGTTTGTGGGAGTTTTTAGTTCCTCCCACCAAAGGTATTAAGTCTGACATGAAAGCAATTTTTTAAAGATATACACAGTATTAGCCAGAGGAGCAACTAGATTCAGCCGCAGCACTGTTCTGTCTGGATGAGGAGATATTTTTCTCTAAAACAACAAAGTCTACTCCAGAAAAATATATTCCTGTGCTGGAAATAAATTATCCCTCTCTGGCCTCTTGTTGCACGCTCACTCACTAAATCTCTCTTTCTCACTGTAGCTTGCCAGCTCCCTAATTTACCTCTCATTGTGCCACAGCTGATTGAGAAAAACACTTAAACTGATGCATTTCAACTATAGTCCTGCTTCTACACCCGTCAGAAAGCTCAGTAAATCAGTTAGCCCTGCCCTCATCTTCTGGAACCACCTCAGTTCAGCTCTATACAAAATAGTTATCCCTCAGCTCCCACCACTTTCCTGTAAGCAGTGTCTTCAGAGAACCTAAAGAATTTTTCTTATGCAATAACTCCAGAGAATAAACAAACAAATCACTTCATGGCATCAAATAATTTTCACCCTTTCTGCCTAGGTAAGCAATTCACACCTCAGAAGATTTTTCCCCTCTATTTCTAGGGTCTATTTCTACCTTTGGATCCACAGTGCTTGACAAAGACAGCAGACAGAGCTTTCCCAGTTGGAGTACAAATTGGTTTTATAGGCAATACCTAGTGAGTTTTACTCTTTGGAAGACATACATTTAAGATCTTCACTATCATCTGTTCTAAGATAGTCATATCCTGGCTGTGGCCTCTCAGCTATACAAACCGGAGGGAGGGAATAATGAAGTTATCACTGTGCATTTCATGCTGTCTTAATACAAAAACACCTCAAAATTATTTGACCAGAACAATTCCTGTTATTATGACTGTTTTAATCCCAGCTCAATGGAAAATATTTCTAAGAGAATTTCACTTTGCAGTCATTTAATCATCCAAAACACAGCTTTTCCAAGGACCTCGATTGCACAGTTGTGTAAATATATGATAATATTGATCCTGCTCCAGGCAGGGAAATGCACACTGGGAAAGGAAGGCTTAGAACCAGGTGTTGTGGATTCCCCTCACATCCACTGCCTGTCTTCTCACTCTCTATACAAACTCATTCATCTGTGAGAGTGGCAGCACGCCTTTCTCAAAAAGGGATATAGCAATTTTTCTTTTTCAAATACGCTTGGCTGGCGAGTAGAGTGTGTAAATAAGGAAGGTTGCATGCAGCTTTAAATATAGCAAATGATAGGAAGAAGCTGAGGTTAAGATAATTTTAAAGATTATAATAACATGATAAGCTTGATATTTACAGTACTACAAGGAAGTACTTTGGCTGGCTGGTGTGTTCTTCAACTGTGCAAGCTTGTGTGAACAGACAAATTCTGGATCTTCCAAGGCAGGCATATACATACATACATACGTACATACACAAAAAGCAATGGTCATTTACATGGTTTTTATAGCCCAAGATCTTACAACGGAGGCTTCCTCCCACTCATGATCAGTGAAGCTGCTTTGCTGTTTTTCATGCGTTTCACATGTGGAGAAGGAAAATAGAAAAAGATACGAGGAATCATCAAGATTACCTGTTTTGGAAACAGAGATAAATACAGCCTCTTAGAAGTGATGCAGGAGCAGGTGTTGATTGTTGCACATGCATTCAGCATCTAAAGTGGTTGCTGAGGACTTTGTATAAAAGATTTGCTTTAGGACTGAGAATATTTGTTTTCACAAGCTGGTTCAATATTGGTCTCCTGTTTTTTGCCTATAGAAGTTTCAACTCCTTTTTTATATACAGAAAAATGAAAAAACAAATGTAATGTGTAAATGTTTACAAAATCAGGTCCCAAAAATACCTGTCTAGATTTTCTGTCATAAATACAGAAAAGAAGCAGATATATAAATTTTATAAATAACAGAAATCTTAGGTTCCAAACTTATACAATGTGATCTATACATTAGTCTTGTTGAAATTGCATAAAATTTTGTCACTAAGTTCAGTTTCTAAACAACTGCATGCTGAAAATACCAAATAAATGCTCTGAGAGCAGAGAAGAGTGAAAAAAAACAAAATAATGAAATTCATATTTTAAAAAAAATCAGTTGGCAAAGAGGACAGGACAGGACCTGTCAAAACACGTTGAAGAAGGAAAAAAGAACCCATTCACAACTTTAAATCAAAGCTCAGCTTTTTTAGATCATGAATTCTAAAGAAGTTCATAAAATTTCTTTGATTCTAATTTGTATTTTGACATGTGCTGATTTGCCAGTTTATTATTCAATTGAGAAGGCTGATATTGTTTTCTCTTCCCAGGAAAACTCATACATTTTTCCTTATACCAGAAAAGCATATTTCTAAGACATTTTTTCCATGTTGAAAACTTTTTAAATGGTTGCACCATAGGTGTCCGATATAATCCATCACTAACTCAGACCTTGCAAGAGTAATAATTTATTTCACATTCATCCAGAGTCTTCTGATTATTTTGACTGTATAACGTCATGTGATTAAGATGCTGCAAAAAATATCTGAAAGAAGACATACCTTTAATGTCCATATCCAAACCATGTTATGCTAAACATATCTTTATGAATCAAATTTTTTGCTAAAGCTTTTTATCATCACTATCTTTTAAATTTAAAAGGTTGCTCTGGTTTTTTTTTTTTAATTTAATTAATTTAATTTGAAGGTCTAAGTGAAATTTAGGCATTATAGAGATTCTATTATTCCCTTTAAAAAAAAAGGAAAATTGCCACTGAAAAATGGCAAAGGTAACAAAAGAACATTGCTCTACATGGTGTTGGATGCTAGCTTGTCCTGAATCAAACTACACCACGTGAACCACCTCACTGGTTCTCTGTCATTGTCTTGTACTGAAGTCACCTGCAATCCAAGAATCGTTTTCAAAGAAGAGATGAGATTTGTCTTTCCTATTTTTACATACCTACAAGTCAGATGTTGGAGTGACTCACTTCAAGATGAATAAAGAAAAAGGGGGAAAAGGTAGAAAATTATGCATATGTTAAGAAGAGGTTCATCTGATCTATTTTAGTCCTCTAAATATTTCTCCTTCCAGGGTACTTGCTGTTAGTAAGCATGCAGGAGAGGTGCAGAAGTTCTAGGAACTTAGGCACTGCAGCTAGGAACACAAAAATGTGTCTGTGTCGCTGCTGGGTCTCTGAGCCCCAAAGCTGGGGAAGTTTCAAACACTTCCAGATTTCAGGGAAGATTCAAAGCGCGGGGAAAAGTGTATCTCTGAAGTGAATGGAAGCAGCATCTTCAACATAATTATTCAAGTGAGCAACCGGGGTCAAAGCCCCTGAAGACATGGGATGTCTGAGCTGCTAAGCTGGTTGGTAAGCAGAGGTACCATGAGCTGTAACACCTGTCTGTTCCCAGCCTTACCCAGGGACCTCTGGAGCAGAAATCCATCTCACTCTGCACTTCTTGCCGGTTTAAAACAGCAAATGTAATCCATGACCAGTTTGAAAACAGCTATTATAAGTAACCCTAATTTTTAGCTTCCTAGAGTTATTTTGGAATGTTTATAATTTTGATACAATTATGGTTATAACTGAGGACTATAGTTAATTCTGTCATTATTCCATAGCTGTATGTATATGCTGCAGTAGATATCTCCCTCAGGTGTAAGAAACTGGGAGGAGTGTTGGAGTGAGAGCCCATCACTAGAAAAAGATCTGGTGCATGAGAGGAGGACATTAAATTTTTAAACATAACTATAAAATAAAAGCTGTGAACTCAGCACCTTCCATACTCTCTGAGGTTAAAATGACTCGACATTCCAAAAATGATATAAAGAAATTTGCACAACTCAGAACAGCTTTAAGGGTATGATCAGTCTGATGTGCTTCCTATAACCTTGACCTCTGAAGTTCTGGTTGCACACTTTATAACATATATTAGTGTTGCATACCTTATGACATTACAATTATATTTGCTAAGTCTTTATTAAACTTCTTTGGGAAAAAAGAGACAGCAAAAGCAAAACTTCTAATTTTCTATTTTTCAGAATCCTCCATCCAGAAAAGCAGACCGTTATCAACTCTACTTTTTCCATTTTTGAAGAAATTTTTAAAAGCAAAACAATTATTTTTATTAGCTTTCCTAAATTCTGTAAATTGCATGCTTTAAAAATGCAATTCAACTGTTTTACTTCTTAAATCCTTGTTTAGCGCTACCGCATGGATAGCATGGAATGAAAGCAATGAAACAGGAAAAGAACACCGTGTCAAGTTGCCTGTATCCAACACAGCTCTGAAACTCAAGCCAGCTATCACCTGCTTTCAGGTGTAGAAGCTTTGTTTTTAGTAGTAACTATTGAAACACCAGCTATAAGGGTTCTGTTACTCTTCTCATTAAGGTCAAACATCAACTGCATGCTCAAATTTACTTGCAAAAATAAATCATCTATTCTGGGAAAGTCTATCCACGTAATTATATGTTTCTACACTGCCACAATATTGTGTATTGACCACGATTGTTCATTTAGCAGATTTTTCATTCTCTGAATTGCTTTTTTGGCCATCTCACAGCTCTGTGAGAGTATTTCTGAGTTGACACAGTTCTCAAACTGGTAAATCTCAGTAATACTCTTCTGAGTAAATATGTCCATCAGATTAGATCCGGTCATTAACAGCCAGCATCTTTGGCAGCCTACAAACTAGTTTCATAGCGGTAATCACTGTTTCTAATTTGTGCTTGGTAGAGTTTCCAGACTGTAAATTAACTTGTCAGATTCAAATCCTTCCTCAGTCTTTGTGACCCTCTCTCATACACATCGAGGAATTGTTTCCATGTCTGCTACCTCTTCCGACAACGAGTTGAAGCAAGTCTCTTTCCAAGCATAGTATGTCCCTTTTTTTTTTTTTTTTCTCACACATTTCTTGGAACAGTAATTTACTGCTGTAGATTTCATTGAGCATGAAAATACTTTATAAAAATGCTTTCTGTCATCTTATTTTTGGTAAACTACTTTGATAAGCTCAAGATAAAATTTTCAGCGATGGTGGTTTCCTGTAGGTTTCTGTGGCTTCAAGCTCACCTGCATACAAATGAAATGCAGTCATCCTTCCCTTACCATCCTTATTATTTTCTCACCTTCTTCCCCCACCCCAGTGTAGCTAGAGGACATTTATGTATCTACTAATACTTTGAAAAAATAGGCATTCTCTGTTTCTGAATGCCAGACTTAAGCTAATTTAGGACCCCAAAATTTATGCTGCATTTTAAAATTTTGGCCCAAATATAACAGGCATAAAGAGCTAAAAGCATCAGAATAACCAATCCATATTGTAAGCATTGCCAGAGTTACTTCTTGCTCTGCAGCACCACAAGTGGACTGTGAAAAGACAGTCAGAGGCTTAGCTGTCGATCACACAGAGCTCTTTGCCAGCATCACAGAAGCAAAGATGGATTGAGGTAACAAAATAGAGGTTTAACTTAGCATTTTCACAGTATAGAAGAGTGTTTCACCACGTGGTGCTTGGTGTGATGCAGGGTGCAGTCAGACAAGACTGGTTTAAGTAGTCGAATAGCTTGCTGCTTCTGAAAGGCCACTCTTCTGAGCCAGCTCTGCTGCTCATGCTGCCCCTCAGTGTGCAAATTCCATCCCCTAATCCAGCAGAAAAAGGAAACGAGACAGAGATTTCTCTTGCATCAGTGAGTTGCATTTTCTCACAGAAAAAAATATGATCAGGACTACCCAGGTACTTCAAGGCGGTACACAGATGGATCAGGGATAGATGGGGAATTAGGGGAAGAAATCCTTCCCTTCTCTTACCTGAGAACTGCTATGTGAGTTCACCAGTCTCCCTTGTATGCCCTTTCAAAGGATATTGACACACCACATTTGTACTATCTGTGCTGAGAGCACATATGAAACACCCAGGAACTCTGCATGGAATACAATGATGGTGTAAATTAGATGAGACAGAGTAATTTTCTTAATCCCTAAATTACATTTTTGGAAAGCATGGGATTTACGACCCCACTTAAAATAACACAATGCATAGGTGAGTCAAAAAACAACAAAAAAAGTGATTTTATTTATTTATTACAAGTTTCATCTCAGCATCAATGGTATTTTTTATCTCCTTGGCAAGTTTGCCTGCTTTTTATGCAAAAGATAGAAGTTCAGCATTATCAAGAGCAGAGAAATGTTCCCCATTCTGTAACACGCTATTCCCTACCCTGAATAGTAGCCAATGGGTGCAGCTGCCTCTGGAGTACATGGAGCTTACCCTAGCACTGAAGACACAACGTGGTGACCAGCACTATCCCAGGGAAAGCAAACACTTATGCACTCCCAGGAGTCACACAGGAGAGCTGTTAACAGACCAAGTACACTGTATTGGAAACTGTGGTGACTCAGCCTGATAAAATGTGTATTCTGATTCATCTCATCTGAAAGCAAACAACTAAATTAGGTCACATGAACTGCCCTTAAAGTGCCTGTTTCTCTCCAGTACTTAGATGGGAGCAAAGGTTGCCTAGCTCAGATGCATTCTAAACATCTAGAAATGTAGAACATGTAGAAATTCTAAACATGTAGAATCTAGAAGCAGCTGAAATGTATCCCACCTTGGGCAATAGTTTGGCGAAA
Organism: Daphoenositta chrysoptera; assembly: GCA_013397915.1. Classification (NCBI taxonomy): domain Eukaryota; kingdom Metazoa; phylum Chordata; class Aves; order Passeriformes; genus Daphoenositta; species Daphoenositta chrysoptera. Next base: position 297,715 of record VZRO01008341.1, on the reverse strand, counting down.
GAGCTACGGTAAAAATTGGACGTATAGAAGTTTATTTGGTTTCCTATGAAATAGTCAGATTGTTGTTTAAAGGAGAACACAGCTTCCCATTTCTCTACACAGAGAAGTTTTCCTAACAAATCAATGTCAAAAAGAGCAGGCATTGTCCCATAACTTCTTCAGGCAGCCCTGTGGCAAAGCCTAGAAAAAGGCTTTAAAACTCGTAAAGCAATGGGAGTTTTGACCAATAAACCAGAAGGGAAAACAAAACCCTCTAGAACCAACATATGTTTCATATGATTTTTTGGGGTTTTCTGAGTGCTTTACAACTTCCAGAGAAGTTAATATTATATTAATTTTCCCATATGGAATTCTACCTTCTACATTCAGGTTAATTTAAAACCAATGAATTTTGTCAAGGTAATGGGGCCCCTAATGTGTTGTACAAATGCATATTAACTATTGTGTGTAAGAAGTAATTCAGTAAAAAAAAAAAAGGAAAATTAAGGAAAATTTCTTTGATTATATAAGTTAAATAAGAACTTATCCAGCTTCAAAATTACCTTTTTTCCCCCGCTATATTACAATGGTTGGGACATTTCAGAGAATAAATAAAAACTGTCATGAAGAGACAACTATCTAAATATCTGTTCCGTAAATACATTGCTTCAGTACTATTTCTTGAGTTATTTTCATATTGAATTCAGATACCGCCATGACAGTTTCTCTTGCTCTGCTCATATCTTTTTAATTCAACACAATACGATGCTGGGTGAGAAGGAATTGGACATCTTGATCTCTTTAAAATCAGAGGAGGCAATGAGACATGGGGAGTTTCTTACCTCCATGCAAATTGGATGCCACAGAGAGAAGTAGGTAACCCAGACAGACTTCCCATAATGCACAGGCCCTTACCTCTCCATTCAGAGATTCATATTAAACTAGTGTTGAGAACAATCACTATCTCTACCACCCATGCCCAAAAGATTTCTTCGTTCATGAAGAAATGATAGCAGAGAGAGACTTGCAATTCTGAAAAGAAACCACATTATTTCAAAATAATTTGACCAGTGGTACCCTGTCATGGGTTGGAGCTGAAGTTGATTGACAGTTTCTCGATCCAATGGCGCTTCTCCAATTTTGCATATTTAAACCTGCTGGAGGCATGGGAATGGCCTTTTTGAATCCAGCCTGCGGCTGGAAAAGAAGAGGGGGGAGGGAGACAGCTCTGGGCCCGGCCCTTGGGAGCTGGGCCGAGCTCCCCTCCCCCAAATGACAGGGCAGGGGGTCCCTGGCATGCATCGGGCCCCCCCCAAAGCTGCAGGCAGCCAAAGAGCAATGGGGGGGCTGCAGGGCCGAGATCACGAGAGCGGCTTCCGAGATCCAGGAGGGGCTTCCCCTCCCCCCCCTCCACAGGGTCCCCCGCAGGCCTGGAAGAAAACCGATTTTCAGTTCTCTCAGACTGAAGAAACTATTAAGCAACTGGCAGAATCAAAGGAGAAGGGCTTTTCCTTCAACATAAGCTGTTCACCATGGCATTACAAGTTAGAGGAAGAAGGAGAAAATAAGTCAGGTGGGGTGGAACGGAAGATGGTGGCGGAAAGAAGAGGGCGGTGCCATGAGGGGCGCGAAGCTTAAACCGACCCTTTGCAAAAACGTGGTACAGAACTGTAATACCATAAACTGTTCTGTTATCCATTTTAAGGACATGGGGGGAATTGAGAACACCCCATGTTTGGATGTTCAGTGCAATGGGCTGTCTCCGAACGGACAGGACTATTGCAGCGGCAGTTTAGAAACCATGGGGAAGCAGAGAGGAGACCTCTTTCTTTTCCCTTGAGTTTGGAAAGACTTTTTAAGAACTCTAATATTGACCAGAAATTCCATCTTTGTTACCCTCCTCGCTCTCTCCTGGGAAGCCTGTGAGGAGGCTGCATGCCCCAGTGTGATAGGGGATGGGGGAGGGGTGGTGCTGGAAAAGAAGGGAATGTGTTTTTTTTTTTCCTTTTACTTTCTTAGTGTTCCTTTTTCTTTTAATCCTACCTAGTAATAATAAACTATCTTTATACTCTTTAAAGTTTATGAGCCTGCTTTTGTTGTTTTCTCCTAATTCATATCTCACAAAAACAAATAAGTGAACTAAACCACAACATTAATTGGTGTTTCTGCCTGGTCACTGAATCTAACCTGCTACATACCTGCACTTGGTCCCTATGCTACACCCTATAACAGTAGATCAGCTTTGCAGCTCAGCAGCAGTGAAATGTTTAGTCAATCCAGCAATGAAAAGGTACTTCTTGGAAATTTCTAATTTGCCATCTCATTGTAGGTCATGGCTTTCCTACTTTTAGTATAAACTATTGGCAGACTCATATAAGAAAACTACCACACTGATTCAAATTCAAGTTGTAGTCTGAGGATTATTTTCACTTTTCACTTACAAGTTTTCTTAGGAAGAAAGGAATGCAAGGCCAATGGCATTGAACCCACACCATGTTAGACATGTTAAAATCAAACAAGATAAAACCATATAGCTAAACCCAAAATGTGGTGGTTTTATTTTAACATGACATTATTAATAAAACTTGAAAAATAAGACTGCTAGAATTTTATTCTGACCCTCAATAAAATCACTGGTACAAAATTATGATGATAGCATGAACCATGAGCAGGCTTGCACATGGTGAAAATCTTGGGTGTATCTGTACTGAAGGGGCCACTTCCCATGTCTTCTTTTCACTGGCATACATTTTCAAACTCAAGTAACAGAAAAGGTAAAGCTAGGGCTTGGTTGAGGAGATCTTTAAGTTGGTCTTGTCTTGTTGTCAATGAATGTACGTAAAGTGTCTCTAATCATATCCATGCAAAAAGTTTGCAGTAAATGGTGAATAGGCCAATTTCACTTTTAACCAATACAACACCATGATCTGTCCTAAAATTTTTTGCTAAGAACTATAACTGTAGCTTTCCCATCCATTACTGATAGTAGTTTTGGCAGCCTGAGAGCAATCAGAAACAGTGTGGAAGAAAATACTCAGAAAAATGACACTATCTCAGAAAATGGTAAATTTCATCTGCCTTTTACAGAAACAAGGACTTAAGTATTATATGTGGCAAAAGTTAATGATATTGAAAACTGGTGGCAAAGTAAACTGTTCTTGTTTAAAATTGTAAACTGAGGTATGATCATTTTGAAAGGGCAAATTAATATACTGTTTGAATATAACAAAACAGTGAGGAATGGAGACATGACTAAACAACAGGAGACCAAAAGCCAATTCAAGGGCAGAGAAAGGAGAGCACAAACAATGATCTGCATTTCTGCTGTGTCTCTGAGCAACAGCACTCAGAAAAAGCAGGTCAGCTCACCAGGTGGTAGACCGTGCAACTGTTTGATGCTAAACCCTCCTGAGGATGGTCTTTCTGTGTAACATACATGTCCAAGGAACAGTACTGCGTTGAGGCAGCTAAAGCATCACAAAATATTTTTATCTTTAATGGGAGGACAAAATCAGCAGATCTTTTTTTCTCAAAAAATCAATTCCTGTTACATTACAAAAGACCAAAAACTGACCCATCTCTGAACGCATATTCCTGTGAACTTCACTGCTTTTTCACTGGAAATGTGAAAAACTTCCCTCAACACTTCACCCTCACCTCAAACCTTATCAAACAGCATATGCAAAACTAGCATCTGAGCCTCTGAAGGCTTTACAGGTGTTTTTCCGCCATCACTTAATTTTGTGCCCCATCTTCTAAGGTTTCCACTTTTACATTAAGGTCCCTATAATTCAGACTCTTCTTATCTCAATTCTATATTCTGGGTATCCTTTTGAGAGTGCTTAATATGATGACACAATTCTTTAAAGTATTTCTCCCCCAAAACTGACCATGTACTCTCCCACTCTCTCTCTAGGTAGGTTATCTCATTCTAGACAAGAATAATAGACTCCTTTACCACCTTCCCACTCAAACCCATTTACTCATAAAATGTTGATCCTACAGAGGGGGAAAAAAAAAACTACAAACCAAGAAATTCCTAACCCCCCCAAACTTTCAGAGACAGAGAGGTTTTTCTTTTCTTTGTAGAAAGTATATTTGCATCCTTACTTGTTATCAGTTTTAATCTCTCTCTGTGCTTTGGCTAAGCAAACAAAATTGGTTTGAGCATAGGAACAGAATGTGAACAGTTTAATCCACAACTTTATCTAAATATTATAGGTATGATGCTTAGACATATTTTTTCTAAAGCACCATTTACCTCATTTCAGACTAGTAAGTGTGTCTACTCAGAAAAGCCCTGACTCCAACTATTGTCTAAATACATAGAGTTGGCCTGCCTTTTGCATCTCTGTTTAAATAAGCCCAGATGACCTCCAGTTTTACTGCAAATTAAATATTTATACATACAGGCATTTACACATTCACACAAAATAAGAAATAAAGAACTGGAGCAAAATTTCTATGACACTCTTATAGAAAGCAATCTTACCATGCTCTGCTGTGCTATGCTATGCTGTGAAATAATAAATGTAAAAAACGTGATATAATATAAACAATTTTCAAAAATTCTTTTATTGAAAACCAGAGCATTTTGCCCTCACTTCCTTTCCAGCTTAAATTTATTTGTGGACAGTTTGTTCCCACTTGTTCCTGAGCCAGTACTGTTCTTTAACTTAAACACTTCCTTCCTGTCTCCGGCTTTACCATCTGATGTATTTAAAGACAGCAATCTTACCCCTTCTCTGCTTTTGTTCTGCTAAAATTCTAAGCTCTTTCAGCGTCCTTTCATGAAATAGACTCTTCCTTCCCCTGAGAATCATAACAGCCTGTTTCTTGCACTTTTTCAAATTCATCTCGCCTGACTATGAATGAGGAATTGAACACAATATTCCAGATCAGGTCTCATCCAAGCCTGCCACAGTCGCATTAATATTCTCCCTTCCTCCGCTGGAAATGTCTCCCCTGACATATCCCAGTCTTTTACTAGCTTTTTTCACCATCACTTTACAATGGCAGCACACAAATTATCCCCTGATTGATGAATGCACTCAGATACACTTCCTTCCCATGGCATCCCATTGATAAGCTCTAACATTATTACAAGGGCTTTGTTTGATTTCATTTATTAGCCTTTAATAATTAAAGTCCTTCGTACTCCATAATTTTATATGCTATTCTATTTACATTACATCGATCCTAATGCCAACTATCTCTGAGTAACATCCTTTTACTACTCCATATTAACACTACCTGCCATTTTCAAATATTCAACACATCTCATTAGAACATTTCTACTTTTTGACTGAAGTTTATTAATCACAACATCAAAGGACCTGCATCTTGAAAATGACTCTTTAATATTCTCACTCTTAGCACTTAAGCTTAAGGCTTTTCAGTTCAGCATTATCCATTTCTTTTTTTCCTGTTAGCTGTATGCATTTTAAGCCTTTTATATTTATCCTAATTTTTTCTAGCAAATCTCCATATGGAATTATTGTGAGCTTTATTAAAAGGTGAATTATTCAATGATCCAGATCGATTAGATCCTTTAAGATATTTCTGCTACAAAACCCAATTATCTTTTAAAAGAAAGATAACATTTCAGTCTAGCTTAATCTTCCTTTTTTCTGAAACCTGTTCTTTATTATCCCATTTCATGTTTTTCTCATTTTTTCTTCAAAGCTTCCAGCTGTCCAAATCAGTCCACGTTACCTATTCCACAATCCTAACGTATTCACTTAGCATAAAATACTTTTCTCCTGCGCCCTTCAACTCCACCTCTCCCTCTATCTTTTTGATTTTACTTATTTCCCAAATCCTTACTACCAGATTCTTGACTTAAAGTGTCACTTATTTCAAAATTATTTGTCCCCAGGACAATTATATCTTGTTGAATTAATTTGAATCATGTTGAATGGTTTAGATTTCTACTGTCTTATTTCCCACAGCATGTAGGCAGCATCACATCTGAAATTCAAAATTTTGACCAGCCATTCACTTCATGTTGAGATTTATTAAATTTGCACTGTCCCTTCCCTGTCCTTTCACACTTCACAGCCCTACTTCTACCTTCATTCTCTTCCTCTTTATTTGTTTTTTCTTCTGTAGAACATTATCACGGCTCTTAGCATGTATATTCTGCTGTTAAAAAAATATGAGGAACTTCTTCAACCGAATGAAACTTATCTTTCTACATGAATTTTCCAGTCCTTGCTGCTGACTCCGAGTGTGAGGGATAAACTGATCACTCATGTATTGTCCATAAACTAAACTCATGCTCTGTGTAAGATGTGAAGAATGTTAATATCACATACTTCTTGAAAGGTGTAACACATGCAGGATTTTCAAGGTGATTTTCACATAAGAGTTTCTCAGGCCAAGTTGTTCCCCAAGCTCCCAAGTTCCCAAGTTGCTCTAAAGGAGCAGTACAATCAGCTCAGGAATTAAGTCAACAGGACTTCGAATCCTTAACGCACTGTAGTACTAAAAACGCTTGTGGGTTTCCATCCTGTAACAGCATTCAGAAGTCTGCTTCAATTAAATGAGTGTTGTTCAGCTTAAGAAACATAAGAATACTTCTTAACTCTTTCCTTTCCTTCGTGGACAGGAGGTGGGGAGTGAGGGGATGGAGCAGGGAGGAGAAGCCAAAACTGCCTAGATACAATTTTTTCATTTCAGGGATAACTCCATCTTATCATCCCCAGTGTGACACATGGCTGATGCTAGGCTTGCTTCTGGATTTCTTAGGGAAGGTGTGAGCAGGTACTGAACACCCCTAAGCACCAGAAATTAATAGAAAGTTCTCTTGTGCTGTTCCAGTGGAGGACACTGTTCAAATACTACAAATACCTCTGAGACAAGCTGTATTTACAGAAGTCTGCATAACTGCTGGGAGTGCCACTGTTTAAAAATTTACACCATCCTCCACTCACACCTCAGCAAACCCACATTTTAGAAATTAATGGAAAAAATAATAAAGGCTCCAGTTTTCCTATGTTAGCCTTGAGGGCCACATATATTAATAGCTGCTACAACCTTTTCTTTTTGTGAGATGTTGAATTATTTGGACATGCTGTAAAGCTATCTGGCACTTTGTGACCTAACAGAAAAGCAAACCTTAAGAATTTAGTATTATACAACAGTAACCTGGAGAGATAAATACTCTACTGAGAGGGAAATGTAAGCTGCAGAAAATTATTAATAGCCATTTCTCTATGAAAGAAGAGTGACCTACTCCCAGCTAAAATTTCTTTCTCTCTTGTCTAGCATTTCACAGTCTCCCTTATCTCCTTCCAGCATGGAGCTACATATTTCTGCCTTCCCAGCTTGTATGCAGAGGCCTTTAACCCCTCAAATGTGTCATAACCAAACAGACCAGAAAGGGGTCTTTTGGAAAAGATTACGTCTGTTTTCAAGTCAACAGATTGAATGGCGCATTTCTTTTTTTCCTATTCAGTTACTCTACTGATCTTAAAATTGACATATATTATGAGAGTATCTGTAGGAAGGATGGTAAAACAACCATGGGATAGAATTATGTATAGGAAGAGCTATGGCATAGGCATGTGGAATACCACAAAAGAAGGAGAAAAAAAATGAAGAATATGAAAATATTTCACTGCGTTTAGTGCCTTTGGTGTACAAACAATTTGGTTTGGGATGTCATAATTTTGTGTCTGACCTAGAAAGGTCAGATCAAGGTGTAAACTAGTTCATTATGTGTTATGAATACTTCTTTTTTTCTTTTTTTTTCTTTTTTCAGCAGAAGCATTTAAATCTGTATCCACATTCGCAGATAGATTTCTAGAAAATCACAGACATCATGTGCTGAAAGTGCATCAGAATAACAAAAAGCAAGATATTTTTAGAAAGATTGCTATGCCTGATACCATTATCACTTAAAAAGTAAACAAAAATTAGGAAGAAAAATTGAAGAGAGTCAATCCACCTTTTTTCCTTTCTTGTTTCTCCTGTTGATTGTTTCCTTTCACTATCTCACCTCTTCATCTTGGATCATGTGCATTACCACTCTCGTCCAAATGCTGTGCAAAGCCAGAGGCAGTACAACAAAGGGAAATGGCAGAGGTCCATCTTCTAATTTTTTTGCATTTGCCTTATTGAAACAGCATCACCCTGATGCAGCCTGTGGAAAGGAGATCAGCAGTGCACCTTGAACCCACTTGGCTTCTCCCTTCCTTTTGTCAGTGTCTCTCTGGCCGGGGACTGGTGCCTCAGGAATCAATCACTGGAAATGGTACCCTATCACTGAAAAGTACAATGTCTCGAATAAAGTGTAATGTGATCAGCTTGGGATAATGCAGTCACAGATGCAAAAGAGAGATGGAACAGCATAAAAACGTTTCTTATTACAGTTTACCAGAGCTCTGATGGTAAAGTTATCTTGTAAGTGTGCACATTATTTAGACATTCCCTAGGATCAGTAATCTTGAGCAGCAGTTTGCCTGCAGCTTCAGTGATCATCCTGTGATCCTGATGACAGGCACAGATTAGTGAGAACTGAGTTTTTGCTCTTCCTGTGTGACAGGTTCATTTGATATTATCTTGCGAAACGTACTTACATTTTGTACTTCTTATTTCTATCAAAATTAGTATAATTCTTTAGTTCATCACTGTAGCATTGTGAGACAAAGACTTTCACTTTGAAGATCTGAGGTGTTTGGGTATGATATCTACATATGAAAGATCCTAAGATATGACACTAGAAAAATAGATTTAGCAGTTAAAATGCAAAAACTGAGAAGTTTCTGTTTCAGTAGAAGTGCACATGAAAATGGGGGATGTGTTCACATTAAGAAAGAAAACCAAACTACAGTCTGAGGTTGTGGCAGTCTATCCTCAACCACTCTTTCTGGAAGATATGGGAAAAGGATATAGATATCTGGATACTTCATTAAAAAGAGATACTTATGAAGAAATTTTAGAAGACCTTTTGTTGTCATTTAAAACTTGGCTACAAGGTGAAATCTCATCTTTACAGAAAATAATCAAAGTTTTTTTCATTATTTTAAAAAATGCAGGAACTAAATCTTCTGGGGCAAGATTGTGAGGTTAATAGGCATTATCTCCATGAAGACACACACTTCTGTAATTCTGTAATTTCAGGGTCAAAGCTGATGTTCAAAAGATATGCAGAAGACATAATACAGTTATCTATTTCAAGTTTAAGTAAGAAGAATTCAACTTCTAAGAAGCCTGAAGAATGCTTTGGAGGATCAGGTGAAAAGTCAAAGTTATCTCATGTTTTGCCACACTTATTATGGACAAGACAGAGAGTTAAAAATAATCATAATGTCCAGCTGCACTTTCTCTCTGATGTTAATGGGTCCATTGATCCTTAAAATAATTGAACTGGGCTTCACAGAAATCAGAAATATTGTCAATTGGGTCAGTAGCAGTACTCTTACCTTTAATTCTGAATGTCACAGTGTTTATAAATCAGCATCTGTGAGTTCTTGCCACAGATGGAAATGTGAGGTAATGCAGTTATTTGAAACTGGATAAAAAATTGTGGAAAATCAGCCTCTTTATATGGGATAATCGTGGCTTTATGCAAGCAAGCAGAGATTTCTGGCATTACAAAACCATTATTTATTTCATCTGACATGCCCTAGTGAGCATTTAGTAATATGCAGAGTTGACACACACCCCAGATATTTTGGAAGCCATGGTGGAAGGCAAGATCCATGGGAGATCAGAGTACATATTTGCTCACTGAATGGTGGGTGTGCTCCCAATGAAACTGCATTTACAAAGGCACCCTCTCGGAAAGAAAATTTGCTTCAGACAGATGTTTTTAGTTCCTTGTGGAAAGCAAGCAGAACATGAGAATAGCTGTGAATGGATATCACTGTGTGATTTTGTTTTGAATTAACACTGGTTTTCTCTCTGTATTCAGCCAGCCACAGCAGGTGGGGAAGTTGGTTTCCTTTATTTAGTTCAGAACTGAAAAACCGGACCTAATTTTTTTTCTGGTAAATTTTGCTGCAGAGGAGACTTCACTGGTTAAGGATAAAACATCAAGAGGGAGGGCAGAATGCCATTGTGTAAGATCTATAAATACACGTGGGGTTTATATATATATCACAAATGCAATTAGACTAGGAAGTGCTGTGCTACTGTTATCTTCATGGAACAAATGTTGCTAAAAATTTCTCTGATGTAGCCCCTATCAGATGCCACAGCATCTATTTTTCCGAAGTACAAAACTGGCTTTAAAAGCTGTTACAATAATTTTACTTTTCTGGTGAAGGTCCTTAACTACAACTGCAGCTTGCAGTGGCCCCTATCAAAAATGAAATTAATCCTTCCAGGGAGGATGGACAAGTTGTTCTTGATGTGAAAAGGTGTGAAAAACACTGTTCTGAGGAAATTCATTCAACACAATCTACATTGGGTTTGACAGACTTCCAATAGCATTTGGTTTCCAATGATCTTCAGAAGTCCTCTCTGCCTGTACAGCCCTTGTTTCTGGTTTATTCTGTGAGGAATCAGTTACCAATAACTTGCTTTTGAAACACAGCCGTCACATCCCATCATGTGATGTGTTAGACACGAGCTACTGACCTACTATTAGCTTGATCTCTAAGGATCCATCCCAACCACTCTCCGTGGCATGACCTGCCTTATCACAATGGTAATAGTCTGAAAACTAACGTGACTCACTGGATTAAACAATCCCTAAGAATGCATCAGGCGTAACATACAAAGGCATTTTACATGCGTATGGAACACATCAAGCCCTTAGTGCTACAAATGAATTTAACTGAATTCAATTACTCTGAACGGGGAATAAAATTTTAACTTGCTAAAGCTAAAATGGATGCGCCAGGATCAAACAATTAGAGCAATCGATGGCAATACTGTGTAAATAGGGCATCAAAGATAGACTGCTGGAAGAGTCCATGGAGCTCAGCATTCAAGTACAGCACAGACTGGCTTAATTTTATTCCAATTCAGGGAATCAAAAAGGCAAGGAAAAATAAAGCAAAATACAGTGCCCAGCCAAAAACAGGCTACTAAAGGGAAGGGAAGAGTGCTATGAGAACAAAAAAAAGTGTTTCTCTTGCAAAGCAGCACTTCTGGTTTTCATACACTGCATTTTCCCGAGGATTTAGGATTTATTCTGTAGCAAGCAGAATATGCATGCTAATAAAATGTAAGTCTTTGTGTATATAATACCTTTTTTTCACTCATAAATTCCATCTCTGAGGAATGTTACAGACTTCAGTGGATATTAACACTTTTTGATTGTTTGTTTCCTGCTCTGCTGCATATTCCCTAAAAAACATGTATTTCTTGATCTGGGTATAAATCAATTGTAGTGTCCATAACCTGGGACTTCCAAGGACTCTTAAATTGTTCCTAATCCTGATTCCTTTGAATTTAGTGGTAAAATTGTCTCTACTGTTTGCAAAAACATAATTAAAACAACATTATGTGGAAGTTTTCTTTTATATTTTTTTTCCTTTTGATTTGTGTACTTCTTGTTTGTTCCAGATTCTACCATTTTTGGCTTTTACACAGTTTGAATAATAATAAAAGAGGCATCTGAGAATAGGCAAGTAAAATAACACCCTCATTTCATGAAAATACAGTAAAATAGAACTTCCACGTAAGTTCCACATAAGGAACAACCTTTTTTAAGGTTGTTTCTATGTAGTCAAATATGGATTTGTGTGACATGTCATAAAGAAAATATTTTTTTCAATTAGTAAAATTAGCAAGGCATTCTGCTTCTATGTGAGGTCCAGCTGTAGAACATGTGTAGCTAAAGTTCTTGTCCGTAGTGGTTGTTCTAGTCACTTGAACTGAAAGATTGAAACTTCACTTTCAGAGGGACAATGTCAGTTACTTACAGACAATTTTTTTTCTGATTCTGCCTAAAAAATAATTTATGCAAATTTCAAAGTTATCCAAAGCTCCCTCTCCGGGGATAGGGCTTGAAGCAGGATTGGTTGAAACCACAAATCCAGTAACTGAACAAAGCTCTGCTGCAGTGAACATTTGTGCAGCTTGAAGAGAGCCTGAAAGCACCACCCCAAAGAGATCAATAGGGCCAAGATGAACGGTTTAGACTAGCCTGGTAAAAGAACTGCAAGATCTATTTGGATTTCAGACACTCAAGGCAAATATACCCTCCAAATTCATCTAGCATGTCTGTTCTATCTGGCAGTTATTATTATTTATAAAAGATCTCAGGTTTATCCCTTTTTTGAATTGAGGTATTTCTGAAATCTGTTCTATTCCTTCTTGCAGAGGAAAAAGAAAAGTATTTCCTGCCACTTCTGCACCAGAACATGTTCCTTTTATTTTTCAATTATTCTTTCATCAGCTGTGCCCTGAGACTTGATTCCATTTTGAAAGAGAGTTGAATTCTATCTATTCTGCTGGTGACATTTTGCTCTGTGCTTGTGTTTATTTAGCCTAGAGCACCACAATCAGTACCTTCACCTATGTGATGTACATGACAGGCAACCACTTTTGTGATGAGCTAAGTAAACAAGAAGTTTCTGGGAAGACAACTGCAGGTGTTGCCTGGACTGTTTTGATCACTTTGCAGTTGCTTAGTTTCTTTGTGCTGAAGTTTTCCATTACTGGGCTTATTTGACAAATAGGAAATAAATTTAGTAACATGATATTATAACATTATAGTCTTTCTGGAGCCTGTGAAGAAGCATATATCTTTCAGTGACCTTTCTATTATAAAACATTTTCTGTTGGTGCAGTGAGATTTCACTGGGCTGGGCTTGACTTACCCTCAAGGTTTGAACACTGCAGTTTCTGCATGTGACAGCATATGAAATTTAACCTGGGCAGGCTCGTGAGTTGAGCAGAGGGAAACCTAAAGCAGTTCAGCAAAGGTAAATGCAGGCCTCTGCACCTGGAGAAGAATAACCCCATGCACCAGCAAGGGCTGGGGTCAGACCTGCTGGAGAACAGCTCTGCAGAGAAGGACCTGGGGGTCCTGGTGGACAACAAGCTGTCCCAGAGGCAGCAGTGTCCTTGTGGCCACGAAGGGCAGAGGGATCCTGGGGTGCATTAGGATTGCATTAGGTGCATTAGGGTGTATTAGGTGCATTGCCAGCAGATCAAGGGGGTAATCCTGCCCCTCTGCCCAGCCCTGGTGAGGCACATCTGGGGGGCTGTGTCCAGTGCTGGGGTCCTCAGGACATGGAGCTCCTGGAGAGGGTCTAGCAGAGGGCAATGAAGATGAGGAAGGGATTGGAGCATCTCTGTTATGAGGACAGGCTGAGGGAGCTGGGCCTGTTCAGCCCCAAGAAGAGACAACTGAGAAGGAACTTATCAAGAGTCCAATGGGAGGGTGTCAAGAGGATAGATCCAGGGGCTTCTCAGTGGTGCCAAGCAACTGGGACAAGAAGCAATGAACAGAAACTGATGCAAAGAAGATTCACCTGAACATGAGGAAGAACCTTTTTACTCTGCGGGTGACTGAGCCCTGAAACAATTGCCCAGAGAGGTTGTGGAGTCTCCTCACTGGAGTAAATCAATAACCATCTGGACACAATCCTGTGCCGTGTGCTCTAGGAAGGCCCTGCTTTAGCAGGGAGGTTGGACCACATCACCCACTGCAGTCCTTTCCAATCTGACCCATTCTGAGATTTTGTGAACTTACTTGTCCTACACCTGTATTGATCAAGAGAGACAACAGGTCCTAAACTACCAGCAGATTCTTTATTCTGCCAGCATTTTTTTGTTCAAGCTGGAGACAAAATTCAATTTAAAATGCTGAAGATAACCTAGCAATTAAAATGTTCCTTGCAAAGCAAAATGGAACATACAGTTTTATAAGAACATATGCAACCATTTTTTAAGTCCTCTATTATCAAAACTATTATTATTTAAAGAAACAGACACCTCTTGTAATACATGGTTCACAGGACAGGATAGATGTATTTTCTGGTCCCTGCACCTGAAAAAAGAAATACATATTCAACATCCATTAGCACTTTTCAGCAGGCTTTCCATATCATTTAAGCAGAAAAAAAACCCAAAAAAACCCCAAATAAACAAACAAACAACCCCAAAACCAACCAACCAAACAACCCCAACAATAATGCAAAAACACTACCACCACCAAAAGCCCCTGGGACAGAATGATATCTTGGAGCTTTTTTATGGTAAACTTTACTAGCCTCACTAAAAAGAGTTAAATGTAAAGCACGTAGAAAATATTTTCAAGGAATGGATTTTTTTCTCTTGCAGAGAGTATTTAGAAGAAGTGAAAGAAACCTAACAGTGACAAAATTTGCCAACCATGGAGAATTTTTCTTCTCAGGCATCTCTGATCCTTATTTCTGATTGACTGACTGCCCTGCACTCCCAAAAATCATTTTCTATGATCACCACTCAAAAGCTAGCAAATTCATATCAAATGTTAGCACTAAATATATCTCTCACAATGCATCAAACTACATTTTCTCTCCCTCTTGGAGCAATTTTTAACATTGTGCCTGCAATTTAGCAAATATAGACTGGGCATGCCCCTATACTCCTGAAAGTACTATTCCCTTCATCAGAAAAGTGTAAAATGTTCCATCTAAAAGCTTCTATCAGAATGAAAAGCATTAATTTATTCACCTTTAGAAATTCTATCTTTCTTCATTGCTAATGATGCATTATTATTCGTGGTGGTCACCTTAGATGGAGACATTTTGCAGCCTTCTTTTATAATGTTTCATCCAACGTACTGAGAGACTGCTTCTTGATTCTGGGATGTTTTCCTTAATATGCTAGCAACACCAATCCATCCCTCTAGAGGTTCTGGGAAACTTTTGACATCACTTTGCTCTATTCCTGTTTCTGCAAACTGTGAAAATCCTGTGTCTGAATAAAATGCTAAAGTAGTACTTGTGATGATGCCTCCACATACTCTGCTATCCTTTTATAAATGTGACAGTGAAATTATTCCATTTATTGTAAACATTTCTCACACACAAAGCACTTTTCATTCTCAAGAAAATGGGCAGAGCTACTCACTGGTATCTGGCAAACAATGGAGGAAGAAATTCAAGTAGATGTGGAATAGTGAGTAAAAGTGACATGCCTTCCTCCTAACCTGCCTCTTCATGAAGCCATGGTTATTTTCAATCATTTACTTAATAGCACTATATGCATTCACTGTAATTTGTCTGCTTTCAAGAGACAGAATATCTGTATATAATGACTTTCTAGAGTTTTCCAGTTTCACTGTAGACCCACACTTCTGATCTCAATAGATACAATACCTACAACAGCAGATGTTTCAGCATTTATGACATTTCAAGGAAAAATATTTTGTTTCTGTAATGCATGCCATCTTTTTCCGAAGTTGTATTAGGCAAAATCAATCCCTTCTTTGAGAGGAAAAGCTCAGAGCTCTTGTGGTGGGGTTAACCTTGGCTGGCTGTCAGGTGCCCACCAAACCACTTCCTTGCTCCCCCTCCTCAACAGAACAAGGGGAGAAAATTACATTAAAAAAAATCATGGGCTGAGATAAGAACACAGACATCACCCACTAATTATCATAAAAGGCAAAGCAGTCTCAGCTTGGAAAAGATTAAGTTAATCTATTGCCAATTACAAATAGAGAATGATACTGAGGAAAAAAGAACTAACAAAAAAAAAACCACAAACCCCCAACCAACCAACTAACCAACCAAAAAAACCCCACCCCAAAATTAAACAAACACAGAAAAAAAGCTATACCCCAAAACCCAGGAAAAAGAACCCAAACCCAAAAGCATAATATTCCTCCCACTCCCTCTTCTTTCCAGGCTCAACTTCACTCCTTCATTTCCAACACCTCCAACTCCTCCCCACCCCTGAAGCTTCCTTCAGGCATCTCCACCTGTTCTGGTGGTTTTTGGGGAGCAGATTCTCTCTCATTCAATTTTTATTAATGTATACAATTTTAGAATTTGCTTCCAGAAAAGCATTTGATTTCATACAAAAAAGAAGGGCTTGTGTGTTTTTAAGTACTTGTACCTTAAATTCAATAGAATAGAATAGGGGATGCAACTATATATATAATACAAGTCTTCCTAATTCACCTCTTTATGCTTACTTTTGATACAGACCTGACACAGATATTTTTCATTTGTTTTTTCACAGTTCCTTCTTCATTAATATCTACTCAACAACTGCTTTGATCTTTCAACCCAATGTGTATTCACGTCTGTTTAACCAATTTTCAGAGTTTGTTTTATAAACAATTATTTTCTTCCTTTTTTTTTTCACCATGTAAGTATTTCAAAGGTATTAGCCAATCCAGCTTCACAGTATACCTGTGAGTTTATATTGTATGGTCAACTTCATTTTATAGCTGAAGAAAAAACTGCTAAAAGCCTATGCTAAAATTACTGTTTTCGCCTATTGTGAAAATGATTTTGTAGGTAGATATCAGGGACCATCTTTTCCAGCCACTTGACCAATTCACTTAGTTTAATAGAAAAAGAAGTGTACTGCACCTTTGGAATTCAGAGCAATGTCAGTAAGCAACCTCAAAGGAGATCACACAAAGTCTTTCCCTTCCTGAACTCCGTGTGCTTTGTGCCTCAAGCATCCAGACATCTCTGCAGACTACGGCTCAGTATATTTCAGTCGACACCTCCTTTCCCCTACTCTGAGCTCTACGAGCCCATCTTTGAAGCTGTGTTATCTCCAGAATGACAGTATTTCTTTCTATATATTCATCTGCTGTTTCCTTGCAACACTTTATCTTAAGATCTCTGTTTTCTTCCTCATCAATCTTGTCCTGTGGTATTAGGCTGTTCAGTACAGCTAAGCCCTGGTGTATTTATAAACGTTTTAGGAAAAGGTTTGGACAGGAATGGCTATGAGTTTGGCAATAAAGAGGTTGCAAATGAAACTGAAATATGCAATTACAACATATTTGAGGACATGCTATGCACAATGTACTTCCTGGGGTACTTTCAAGTCAGAAAGCTGTTGACCACATATTCCCATGTCATACTCACTTCACTGCATCACAGCTGGAATTCTTCCTTTTTTCTGCTTCCTCCCAGCTCAGGTACAGATGGAGTTCCTGATTTAATTCAACTTGGATTACTTTTCTGTGACATTAATACCTCTGCTATTCATTATCCTTTCCAAGTTTCACTAGCTGTCCCTCTTCGGAGAGGGGATATTTTTATTTCTGTAGAAGTTTCCTCTTCTCTGCAACAATCAATACACAACCTTAAAATTTTGTAAGGTGTCATATGGCATATATCATCATATATCATGAAAAGAATGTAAAAAAAAATTTACAACAGCTAAGTTAAATCTAAAATGTCCAATACACCCCATGTTTCTTATCAAAACCAATTTCAGACATAGAAATAAAACTTTATCCTGAAAAGCCTCTGAAAACTTCCTCCTCTCTGATCTCTTCCCCTCATTCTTCAGACACATATTTCTGGACAGGCTAAATGGAATCTCTATTCAGTCCTGATGATAAAATATCTTTACCAAAGAACTGAGAGAGATGATATGTTTTGTCCTACATTTCATAGTTGTGAATGCTATATGAAACCTGGTCATATTCTGTTTCATGCTTTACTCTCCATGGCTCCGAGGGCTTTAAACTTCTGCAAAAATTCCTTCAGATATTCAATTCATGCTGGAAGGAAAAAATATTACTCAGTGTAAACTAGTTTCAGGGACCCCTTGCAATAGTTAAAGAAACCTCTATTCCCATCTATCTCAGAAGGAACTTTTGAAAGAACTTCTGCTTTTTTAGTCTTAAATCTTTCTTATGTTGGTAATCTACCCAGAATAATCCTCAACCAAATAAGGACCCATCTAATACAGTAGACTTCAAATTTTAGCTTTAAAACTTCAGCAGTTCTTAAAAATAGTAGTTTTGATTTTTAAAAACATAATAAAAAAATACTGCTTCTTTTCTCCCATTTGTTTTTATTTAAAGAAACTCTCCAGTGGTGTTACCTGACATTTAAGGAAGATACAAATCTATATGGCCTAAAGCTACTGTCATGGTGTAGAAAATTCCAGCCCAAGTGATTAAAGTTTCAACACAAATGACAAAAGATAATGGGAAGTGTCTGGTAACCTAGCTAAATATATGTCTAATTACAGACAGTGATGATGACTGTTCTTGTAATATGCCTACATTTTTCACTTAAAGAGTAGACTTTTTTCTTCATTCCCTTTCAGCTATTGCTGTGTCTTATCATATCTGCTTTTTCACATGCTTTTTCTTTCTTCAGCTTCACCACCCCAGTCTTTGATGGCACAACCTGAGTTCCTGTGTGGTGAATTCCTGATTGATAGTGAAGTGGTCATGAAATTAAACTAAGATGATTGATGACTCTTCAGAAACATTGATCCTTGACTTTAACATTATATCCTTAATGTTTCCCTGAATATATGAAATAATTTTAGTTTATAACTTAGTTGTTTAAAGCATTATAAATATAAAGCGTCTCATCTCATTGCTGTTCATTTGGAAAACTTCTGAATCACGTATTTTATGGTGACTGATAACCTCCCCTTGGCTCTGTATTAATCCCAAGGAAGGAAGCAGCCAGATCATTTTGCTGACAGCCAGTGTGTTCCTTGAATATTTACTGAGCTCTGAGTTAACCAGCACAATACTTCCTACTTCATATGTCAGTATTGTGGACTTAGGGTTTTGAAATTTCTTTCATTCTTTGGTGATATACACACGTTTAATGGTTACTCCATCATTCATTTTTTTAATTCAAAGATCCAAACAACATCATGTGAATGACCAAAAAAGTCCTCTACAAAGTGCTTAGTTGGATGAAGCTTCACATTTGTGCAAAATGTATTGAGGTCAGAAAACAACAAAGACATTTAATAATACAGAAATACTGTTGACAACTATTACAGAAAAATTCTCGTAGGTTTTCCAACCAGATAATTTTCTGTCATTTCAATAGCAACAAAGTTGCAGTGTCAATGTCTTGAAGAACTGAAGGCAGTTGTGTTTTCTTGACTACATCTCTGATTGTATAGTTTTATCTCTCTCTGGCCATTAATTCCTACATAATGCTGAAATGCAATGCAAATATAATGAATCAATTTTAACCTTCTTTACTAGCACATTTTCCCTTTCCACACTGCATTATCAAACTGTACTCTTCATCCCTTTTTGAATCTTCAGAGTTTTGAAAGCTGCATTCACAGACAATACACATTCAACTTTCTCATTGCTTTTCATCTTTCCAGTAAGTTAATACTGAAGAGGACTTTTTATAAAGCCTCTCTTGTACAAAGGCTTATGTTTGCTATATCCAAACATTTTGGCCAGCTATGTTATCTAACATTTCTTTCTGTCTAGTTCTTTTTTTGTCTGTCTGAGCTGAATTCCATTAGATTCAGTTAATGTGCACTGTCAAAGAAAAGGTTCTCTATCACTCGGTATCACACACTTGACTCTAAAAGTTAAAGATTTCTCCTCCTCTCAGAAATATTTTCCCCATTTTCAATCAAAATCCCTATTTCCAAATATTCCATAAGTCAACAGCGTGTGTTAGCACATTGGCTTTTGTAGCAAGGGGTCATGTAATTGTCATTCTCTGAATTGTTGCCTTTCGGAGAAACTGGTATTCTGTAACTGGCTTCAGGAATGCATGTAAGAGTGGTCAGCTTATGAAGCCACTTGAGGTAGTTCACATCCTGAAATTCTATGTAGAATATGAGCATTCAGAGGTCTTAAAAACATTTTATTCATAATAAAGCATGTTGAGATGCTTATGAATTTGCTCATCGTGGACCAGACTTATCAGAGTAATTTAGCAACATTGGAAAATGTTACACCTATTTTCTGTAAACAAAGTGAGGAACAATGATGAAGAAACAATTTGCAGAGAGATTTGCTGTTGTGCTAGAAAATGCAATAACATCTCCTACCACAGAATTTTTTTTTTTCATCTTCTTACAGGGCATGTAAAAATTTCACACACATTTAACACCTAACTATATATGCACTATTATACCTAGAACAAGTATAGCCCCTAGCTCATGCAATGCCATATGTGTCCTGACAGTATGATGTTTGAGAAGAAATCCAAGCTTCCTTCACATGTGATGGGTTGATCATGTTGCTATTTCATCCCAAATCAAATTGACCTGACAGCCAACTCAATCTGCATCTTTTTCAGAGTGCTAGGAAATTTTGCCTTCACTCTCCCTATATGAATATGCATTGTTTTACTTTTCAAAGACCAGAACTGGGAACGAATCCCACTTCAGTGCTTACTTAGATGTTTTATGGTTTGGTTTTGTTCTTACTGCGTGCAAATTTAAGAGTACCTGTATGAAAGGCAATAAAACAGCAGTTCCAGAGAAGTGTTGATTCCTCTGAGGTGGGTTCTGCTGTCAGGTTCAGGAGACACCACACAGTACAGCCCAGACACACTTGTGTGAAAATACCCAAAATTGGAATGATTAGAAGAAAATCCCTTTACATTCTGACAACTCAAAAAAACCTCTGACCAAATATTTTTCCAAACAGACTCTACTCTGGATACATAGCAGCCAGAGCCACTATTTCTCTAAATAACATTCAAGTGACATATTCCAGAATAAAATTTGGATTTTGTTTGTGCTTTTGTACTTCTCATACAGGTGACCTGTGAAATGACATGTTTGCAGATATTTCTCTTTCAAGGGCAGTCTGACATGAATTGGAATGTTGTTTAATTATGCCTCTAAATTTCATAGGTGGACACTGGAATAAAATATTGGGATGATAACCCCATATCACCACAGCAATGACTGCAACTACCATATGTATGACAGAGTACTGGTTTATATGTCTCTGTGTTGAATGTGGATCTTCTTTTTCAATTATTCATTGATTAAATTGGTTTTTTTTTTTCCTCTTTTCCCCACAACAATTCTTTAAAGACATAGGACATGTTCTTCAAAGACATACTCTTTTAAAGGCAATACCATGCTGGCTGACAAAGGGCAAAAGATGAATAGAAAATATTCTTTTCTGCCAACTTATTCCTAGTCCAGGCAACAATCCATGCTACTTGTGCAGTTCTGTAGAGATCCTTCTGTGCTATGCATTATACAAAACCAAACAAAAAGGTAGTTCTCCTGAGACTGCTTTTAATCTACTTCTAGGATGAAAAAGCTACACATGAATAATAAATAAACCAGCAGATTCATTCAAAATTGTTACTATAATCACTTATATGTGGACACAAGATTTCCTTTTTTTCATTTTTAGGAGTTTTAACATTGTCACTAAAGAGAGTCACATTTTTTCCAAGGAAAAATGTGTAGGAGGAAAATTTAACTGGCCAATATTTGTACTGGTCCACCAAATAGCCTCCGTATCCATAATTTTTAAAAGGTTGAAAATTGTAAATTACTTCCCCCAAAGTTCAGAAATACTGCATAGGAGTCTAATTAACAACATTAACGGAAGGCATCAAAATAGCACATGCTGTGATGACCACAGGCTGGAAGAAGAACTCTTTGAGACCAACCTTGCAGAGAAGCCCTTGGGGGTGCTGGTGGGTGAGAGGCTGGACATGACCCAGCCATGGGCACTGACAGCCCAGAGAGCCAAACGTGTCCTGGGCTGCATCCAGAGCAGCGTGGGCAGCAGGGGAGGGAGGGGATTCTGCCCCTCTGCCCTGCTCTGCTGAGACCCCACCTGCAGGGCTGCATCAGCTCTGGGCTCCCAGCACAGCAAGGACATGGAGCTGTTGGAGTCTCCTATGAGAACTCTCCTTTGAAGACAGGTGGAGAGAGCTGGGATTGTTCAGCATGGAGGAGAGAACACTCCAGGAACACCTGATTGTGACTTTCCAGTACCTGAACGGGGCTTATAAAATAGAGGGAGAGTGACTTCTTACACGGGCAGATAGTGACAGGACAATGGGTGATGGTTTTAAATGAAGAGAGATTTAGATTAGATGTTAGGAATAATTTACTCAGAGAGTAGTGAGGTACTGGAATGGGTTGCCCTGAAAAGTTGTGAAGGCTCATCCCTGGAAGGGTTCAAGGCCAGGTTGGCTGAGGCTTTGAGCAACCCGGTCGAACAGAAGGTGTCCCTGCCCATGGCAGGGGGTTTGGAACATGGTATTTTTGGTCACTTCCAGCCCAAACCATTCCATGATTTTATGATCTTCTTTGAGAACCCTGTGCAGTCAGCAATGCTCAATTCTCTAGCCTTGCAATGGCAAGAACAGCAGTCATGCCAGATGGACTCCTGTCTTGATCTTTCTTGCATTTAGTTCCCTTAAAATGAGGTCCCTGCTCTGCTAGGGTTAGGAGAGTGCAAGGTTCTAGAATCAATGGTGATTCAAATGTTAAATGTAGCAATAGATTTTGAGGCTTATTTCTTTCCAAGTTAGCTAAATACATTCTGTGTACATAACATATATTAAGTAAACTAAGAAATACTCTATGCAACTTACAATCATTAAATCACACTGCTATGGCTGTATAAAATAAAGTGTATGCATTTATATGTCTCACTCTTCAATCATCTTGAATTTAAAGTCATAAAAGCACACTTTATATACAATAAAAGTCTGTTTTATTATATCACAAAGTCTAGTAAGATTCTGACTTTCTTCTCTCTCCCTGTTTTCTTTTTCATATACTGTTGTAGTCTATACAGTCTATATAAAAATACAGACACTTTTCTTTATGACTCACTGCATAAATTAAATTATATTGGTTCTAAGAAATATGTTGTCATCTAAATAGCCGCCTCATTAGAGTTTATTATGAATATTACTTTTATTAAGGCCAATGGCATCCTGGCCTGGACCAGCAGTGGTGTGGCCAGCAGGAGCAGGGCAGTGACCGTCCCCCTGTACTCGGCCCTGCTGAGGCCACACCTCCAATCCTGGGGTCAGTTCTGGGCCCCTCACTGCAGGAAAGACATTGAGGGGCTGGAGCGTGTCCAGAGAAGGGCAACGGAGCTGGGGAAGGGTCTGGAGCACAAGTCCTGTGAGGAGCGGCTGAGGGAGCTGGGGCTGTTTAGCCTGGAGAAACGGAGATGAAGGGACGTCCTTATGCTCTCTGCAAGTACCTGAAAGGAAGTCGTAGACATGTGGGGGTCAGTTTTCTGTCACAGGTAACAAGTAATAGGATGAGAGGAAATGGCCTCAAGTTGCACCTGGGGAGATATAGATTAGATAGTAGGAAAAATTTTTTCACACAAAGGGTTGTCAAGCATTGAAACAGACTATACAGGGAAGTGGTAGATTCACCATTCCAGGAAGCATTCAAAACACATGTGGATATGACACTTGAGGACATGGTTTAGTGGTGAATGTGGTGATGCTTCTCAGTTGATGGTTGACCTTGATGATCTTAAAAGTCTTTTCCTACCTAAATGATTCTAAAGTTCTATAATTCTATTTCTAATGTACTATAATGCTGACTACTCTTTTCCTGTAAAAAACCTGTATACTTTATTATGCGGAAAGTAATCCTCACAGCTACATTGCACCAAGATTTAAATATGCAACAGTAAGATTTGTAAACTGTTTTGTATTTCCTGAAGGGTAGCCACAGCAGAGAAGTAAAAATACTAAAATGAACACATGCAAGAAGAAGCAAATGAACTGAAAATACAGAGAGAAATGAGGTAACCAAGGATTAATAAAGCATATCACCAACATTCTCAAGCAATGAGAGATGCATTTCATTGATACTACTAATAAAACTTATTATTAAACTTTACAGTAGGGCCTAAGCACCTACTGAACTGGACATAACACAAATGGCAGCAAAAGACAGATGTTACAATATCTCTCACACAAGAGATATAACATTAAATAAAAAAAAAGAAAAAATTGTACAGTGGTAGAATGTATCAACAAAAGTATTTGCAGAGGCTCAGGAAATATTAATGCCATTTTATAATGTACTCAGGAGATTTAATCTGGAAACTCCATAAAGTTCTAGCTATTCTCACTCGAAGAGGAGTTAAAATTGCAAAAGCAGGAGAGAAAGTTTCCTAGCATGAACAGGGAAATGAGAAAGGTTGGCTTTACAGACAGCACTCAAAGAGCATGACTTGCTCATTTTTCCAAAATGAGGGCTGTGATGTGGAAAGGAATTACAAGTGATTTTTTTACAGAACGAAGGAACTAAGGGGTGGTGTAGGAAGATGAAGTAGGATGGTGTCAGAAGGAAAGAGAACCAGTGTGGAGGTAGAAGAATCATATAAACTTCAAGAGAGACTAACACCAAAAAAAAATGTAAACCAGACAGAAAAATAATTCAGGTTGAAAATTAGAGGAAAGATTGTGTTATGAGAGTAGTGAGCTTCTGGAACAAGCTTCTGGTTGACCTGGTGCATAAAGGGGAACCCACATCTAAATTTTATATGGCCTGGATCAGGCCAGCTCACTGATAGCAGGGATCTCGAGTTTAAAGGCCAGGGCTTTTTTGCAACTGCCACACCTCATATTGGTTCAAGGAGTTTGTTGAGTTTCAGAGCAATGAACCTTGATGAAATGACAGAACAGACACACAGAACAAATTAGCCTTAGTCTCCAGCACTGCATTATAAACCTTCCAGAAATTAGTAAAGGTTTGTTGGAGTTTTTGTTCAGCTCTTGGTCTCTACTGTCAAACTCTGGTGACACTAAAAACAGCTGGCATGCTGGATTGAGTTCAGACACGTGAAGAAAATCACAGCACTTATGTGCTGTAGTCTTTTTTTCCTACTAATGACTTTTCATAAGGTATACTGCAGAGTGTGTTTGCTCTTAATCCCTGAAATTTGACAGGGTATGGATTTTTATAGATACAATCACCATGGCATCCCAACACTTTCTATATTGGGACACTTCAGCACTTGACTTGATCAGAAACACTCTTTTAATGGATTTCCAGAAGAGTGTCAATACTTTTTATGCTAATTTTACTGTGTAAATTGGATTTAAAAAAAAACTCAGCTAGAAAAATATAATATTATCATAATTCAAGTGACACATCTTCCACACTTTCTCTGTTCCTGGAATTGAAAGAATTGATCCAGACGAGACACTCAACTGTATATTCCAGAACATCTGCTAAATTTTTAAGTACAAGCTCAGAATAAAATAGTCAGCAGCTTCCACTTGCTTTTTTTATTCATGCTATTACCAAATAAAAGTAATCTAAGGTCAAAAATTATTTCCAATAAAATGCAAAAGCTGTGGAAGATAAATCTAAACTGAAGAAAATCATCTTATTAATTATCTAAATATGTTAGCGGTGCTCCTTAATCTTGAAGAAAAAGTCATCCGCTAGATTTTGTTCTGTTAATAGCTGCAGGATGACTCAGAATAAACTGGAAAAAAGCTGAAGCAGAGAGTGTAGTAGGTCTGGGAGCTGTGTGTATAGACCTGTTCATGGGGAGAGACGTGCACTGCACGATGCAAATACAGAGGGTGCACCCACTTCTTGAGTGCTGCAGCATCTGACGGCCCTGCAGACACCCAGGAACACGGGAGAAACACAGCCAAGTGTAAGACCAGGGACCAGACTCACCTGCCCGTGCACTGCCTCCCGTGCTAGGGGGAAAATGGTTCATCTTTTGAAACTACTTATTTCCTCCCCTTGGAGACGCTGATGAAGTCAAGGCTTTGTGGACAGTAAGGAATAGGCAGAAGTAAATTGAAACGTAGACCATGACACCTCAAAAGGCCATTTCAAACATTCAAATAGATAGGCTTTCCTAAATGGGACAATTTTTTCTTTACAAGGCATAGACCAAGCCTTAATTTCCTGGAGGTTTCTGAGGAACCTTCACAAGTTTAGGTCAGAGGAAAGAATCAGAATAAAAACCTGCCAATCCCTTAATTATTCTGACCATTTCCCCGGGAAAAGGATCTCTGCTGCAAACAGAACTATTCATGCAAGTCTTTGTTGCAGAAAATGTCTAGCCTAATTCAACAAATATTTTATTGAAAGGTCAGCTACAGGAGCGCTAGGAAAACCTCTATTTCGCACAACATGATGCTTCTACAAAAGTATAAGTTATATTCTTAAATCTCTTTCTTCCAGCCTTGCTCCAGCAGTGTAGTAACTTCTTTCATAAATAGCCTATGTTTGCATGCCATTTGCATTTTTTGTGAAGACAAGACGTAATTCTTCTACTGAATGCAGTAAACCAGAAATTACTGCGTGGTTTGCACAGGAGTTGCAATGACTGGCCTAATGTGCTGGCTGAAACAGAAAAAAATTAACTATTATCTGTATTACTCATGCACTTTACTTCCCTCTTCCTGTCCCAAAATAAGAGCAACCTTAGATTACAGACATTTAGGAATTCTGCATGTTATATAAATGTATAACTGACCTACAGGGAAAATGATGCAGAGAAAATCTTTATAAGTTTAGAAAGAATAAAACTATTACAAAAGGAATTTTCAGAACTGAAAAAAATCTTTAATTGCTGTAAGAACAGGAGACTCTGTTCAAAACTTCTACTTCAGCGTTTCACTGATACATACAGTAAATGCCTTTAGGGTAAAGGAATCAGTACAATTGTATATTTACAGATAAACCAGAATTTTCAGAGGTGCAGATTTTAATTCGATCTTGTAATTCATCATAAAATAAATCTCAAGTGTGTTACAGAGCATCAGTGAGAGATGAAACAAGGGGGTATAAAATTAAGACTGACTCCGTGTGCACCTCCTCCCAGTCTTCTCACTGGTGGGGTGGGGTGAGAGGCAGAAAAGGCCTTGACACTGTACAAGCCCTGCTCGGCAGTGACCAAAACACCCCTGTGGCATCAACACTGTTTCAAATTCAAAACACAGCCCTGTAATACCTACTGTGATTTAACTCTACCCCTAAAAAAATAGTATTTCAGGAAAAACACCAGTTTATGCAATAGTATTTTCTATCCCCAAATCCACTTTTCCTTGGCTTCTTAGGAGTATCTTCTATGCATTAGGTTATTGGGGAAAAGAAAAACTACCTTCTTGTCTAATGCAGTTATAACTCAGATATATGTCTGTTTTATTATGGAAGACTCAATTTGACCTGATTATTTTTATTTTAAGTTTTAAACAAGTAATTTACGTATTTCCATATTCTTCACTGGACACTCTGAAAATGTCACCTCTTTGTAATCTCTTGCTACAGACCTACTTTTTTAAACTGGGGAGTTCATTCTGTTGTTCCTTATGCTGAATGCTTGAAATGTCCAGAAAAATTTAAATGGAAAGAGCTTTCAGTGCAGAAGGTAATTCTACCAAGGTTAATCCTTTGTAAAAATATTTTCACTGGGATTTTTTTTTTTTTTTTTTTGAAAGGAGGGTAGTTAATAATGAAAGGAAGAAAATGTGACAGAACAAGATCAGGAATTAAGCCTTCTTTAAAATTAATTAAACCTTTATTCTTTCCTCATTGTTTCATTTATTTAATCTCTCTGTAGACAAATCCAGTGGTCAGATTCAAATATAAGCTCTGTTTTCCTGCTATTTCAGGCAAACAATCAGAATTTGTAAGAGCCTCTTACAGCCCTGATAAGTCAGGACCCACAGATTTGGGAAAAGAGACAAGGTTACATTGGAATTTAAGGACCTGCCTCTGAAAACTGCTGTGAAAAACTCTTAGTTAGACAGGGCTCTTGTAGATGTCTGTGGATATTTTTGTAGCAGCGTAATTATTCCTGGCAAGGACACCTCGAAACACTTCTTCTCCAAAACTTGCTTGGTCCTATGACAGCAGCTGACCTAGTGACAGCTACTGACAATGGCTTAAGCATAAAAGTATCACTGCAAGGTAAGAATAATTTGAAAGTCATTGTTTGATGGCCACTTTTTTTCCAGCTATAACAAATAACTTGTTGATGTTGTTGTTATATTCTGTTTAGCAAACCTCAGCAACTAAGTGATAAAATGGCTGTTGAAATTCAACAGCAAAGTGAGAAGAAATTCAAGAAGGAAAAAATATCATTATTGATGGATGCTGAGGGCTCCATGTCAACCATCTTCACAAAGAAAAAACTATGGGAACTGCTCTGGATAGTTCTCTGAAACTGTCAGGACAACACTCAACCAGGAATTCAGGCAGCAACTGGATGTCAAGGCTCATTCCAGAGCAAATTGAGAACAACCTACAAGAAATCATTGCATCACTTTTTAAGCCCACAGTTTCCACTGGAAAATTTCATCAAGGTCTGGAAAAAATATTGCAGAAAAGTATCCTAGAAGATGAACACAATTATAGAATATTTTGTGCATGACAGGAAATTACATAGATTTCAGCAGGGAAAAGAAATATGACGATTTTACAGGAAATATCCATTGACATAAAAAAGGAAGAAAGATATGTCTTTATGCATCATAGCAAGATAATTAGAGAAAATTCCAGCAAATAATCAGGTAGTAAGTGTAGATCAAACATGAAAAAAAATGAAAAGAAAAGAAAAGAAAAGAAAAGAAAAGAAAAGAAAAGAAAAGAAAAGAAAAGAAAAGAAAAGAAAAAAGAAAATAGAAAAGAAAAGAAAAGAAAATGAAATCTAACTGTAGAATTCATGACTACAGGATGCCATGAAAGGTTAAAATACAGGGAGGACTCTAGCTAGGTTAGACATTCTCATGAGGTGTGTTAGTTCTGCGGTTTATTTTTTTGCTAACAGGCCCAAACTGGCTCTTGATTATCATGATTCCATCTTCCAGATTATTATTTGAACTGTCATATTAGGAAATCACTCAGCTGGATTCCTGTCTTTGACCTACAAAATAATCAATTATTTACACAATGGTGCACTGCCATCAGGATACATCAGAGTTTCCCACATCGGAGTACCCAGCATGTATTAGGGCATTCTTCTGTGTTATGAAAAGTACAGACAAAAACCCCATCAGTTTGCAGAAGAGAATCCTGCCTACTGCCCAAAACGGGCAGGAAGGGACAGGATTTTCTAATCTTCAACACAGGCTTTAGGCACCTAAAGTACTCTGATCTATTCTACTAAAAAGAAACTGCTTGGTGAGTTCAATAGCGCTTCTGAAACTTCGGGTCCTTTCCTCTGCTGTCAAATCTCTCTGTGATTTAGCAACATGACTACTGCAGATTAGCAAGGGTCTGTTAAATGGAGGTTGGCATAACCACAAATGCCAGAGCAGCAATACATTTTCTGTGCTACTATAAACAGCAGGACTTGAAAACACGCAAAGCCCACGTGCTTGCAGAGAATCTTATGTAGGAATCTCTCTTAGACAGATTTTTAAAATAGTGCACAGAGTGAGAAATTTCTGCTTGTCACAAGCCACACATTGTTACTGCCACGTGTAAAGGGCTCGATCAACAGCAGAGTCTGTTTGAAGCAGGTTCTGATGGGAGCTGCATCCTCCCCATCACCCCCGAGCTCTGCAGCCCTGCAGGACACACACACACCCAGCTACTCCAAAAACTGGCAACACCACACATTTATTTAATGGAGTGAAAGCAGCTCATCACAAGGATGCAGCAAGATCAGGGATAGCTCCAGGTGAGGCTTGCCAGGGGCCACAGTCCTACACCTGGGTGCAGTGCCTCTGGCACAGGGAGGGCAGGGCAGGGGGGTGACAGCACAGGGTCCTGTCAGCAGCCCAGTGGTCATCAGGCAACCACAAGGCAGCAAGTCAGCAGCAAGGTCAAGCCAGGAAATCCACACCATTTCCTAGGAACAAGGCAAGACGGCCCTACAGCGGGGCTCAGACAGGGACTAGTGGTCCTGCACTAGGCTTAAATGAACAGTCAGAGGCTTGGAGAGGCCCCAGGCAAGGCTAGTTAGGGCTGTCGAGGACTGTCCATGCCCTCAGGGCCCCTACTTCTGTATGTAAGGCAAATTCGCCTGCACCTAACAATCATGTGCAAAAATACTTGTCATTTGAGCTGAGATGCACATCTCAGAAATGGAAAATGGAAAG
The DNA here is from genome assembly GCA_013397915.1 of Daphoenositta chrysoptera. Taxonomy (NCBI): domain Eukaryota; kingdom Metazoa; phylum Chordata; class Aves; order Passeriformes; genus Daphoenositta; species Daphoenositta chrysoptera. The sequence continues at coordinate 267,827 of VZRO01008341.1, read as the reverse complement.
TACTGGGCTGTAAAATCGTAGCATACTGCCCTTTGCAAACTTAGCTCACCTTAAAAGAGTTATTTTCACATTTCCAGTGAAACTCTCTGACATAGCTAAACTGATTTACAAAAGCTTTTAAAATAGAAATGTGTGGGATTTAAAAAAAAACTTCTCATTTATAGTACTCTCGCAAAAGGGAGGTTGTATGCACCCTTATTACGACAATAAGCAATTCATCAAAACAATGGTTTTGCTATAATCTGAGCAGTTGGTAGTACTGTGCAGAAAACATAGAGCAGAACCAGATGCCTTAGCCTTAAGGAAAAACCAGCAATAATGCTTCCATCCTGTTTTGCATCTCCAAAATACACTACCTCATTAACTACAGCTAGCTGTAGTGGCAGCACAGGTGAGACAGGGATGCTGTCTCTGATTGTAATTCTCACCCACCCCGTCTGTACTGGGAATTTACAGCAGCACCCACCCTCTTTCCTTCTTGTCTCACTGGTTGTTTGCTTTCAGTACCCAGTTATATCATTTTCCTGCAGTAAAGCTCAGTAAATTCACTTCCCTCAGAAAAGACTAAGAAGTCCTGACATTCTGAAGCCATCATTTGAAGGCATCATCACAGTGGGGCATTTTCAAACAGTGCTGTTGAGGGTGAATAGGTGATGCAGCTTCAAACAAAGCCTGACCCTTGCCACAAAACCTGCCTGGGTTACTTAGAGCTTATTATGTCTTGTTCTCATTGCTTTGCTTGTGAATGAGGATATACATAACATCAACATGTATAGAAACCTTTCCATTCTCCACCAGTCACAGAAAAGGTTTTTCTTTATTTTTTAAAATGATTGGGGACCATCTTGTATCAGTCAATTTTAGCGTTCTGGAATAATAAAAATCTCTTTAAAAAACAATAAGCTTGTTCGAAAATTTATCTGTTTACTAATGGAATTTGCTGATAATGATTGCCTGTTCAAAGCTTTTATTACTTTCCAGTCCATTTTCTAATAAAATTTACATCTGCAATATATCAATAGGCACATGATCAAGTTTGTTTATAAAAAGAGCATGTACTAGATGGAAAAAAAAATCAATACACTAACTTTGTATCCTAACAGCTAATTTATAGTAGCATTTGACATTAACTTCAAATGGTTGCTTCATCATTTTCGGGCAGTGTTTTCGAGAGGGGAAAAACTTCTCCAGTGCTCAATGAACAAGAACTGCACAGAAGAACTTCCGTAATTGATATAACTTTATGAAAAACAGAAGTCTAGTAACCTCTACTGTACTGAGCTTGCACAGCCAGGTTTTGGTAGCAGGAGGACTTACAGGGGGGCTGCTTTAAGAAGCAGCCTGAAGCTTTCCCCATGTCTGACAGTGCCAATTCCAGACAGATCCACCACTGGTGAAAGCTGATCCCATCAGTGATAGTGGTAGTGCCTGGGATAATATGGTTAAGAAGAGGCAAAAATTAGCGTGCAGAAATAGTTGTGGCCAGAGAAGTGAGGAGTGAGAATATGTGAGAAGAACAACCAACAGCAAAGAAGGAGGGGCAGGAGGTGCTCCAGGCACCAGAGCAGAGATTGCCCTGCAGCCCCTGGTGCAGCCCATGGTGAGGCAGCTGTGCCCCTGCAGCCCCTGGAGGACCACAGGGATGCAGAGATCCACCTGCAGCCCATGGAGGAGCCCATGCCAGAGCAGGGGGATGCCCAAAGAAGGCTGTGACCCTGTGGAAAGCCCATGCTGAAGCAGGCTCCTGGCAGGACCTGTGGCTTCCTGGAGAGAGAAGCCCATGCTGGAACAGGTTTGCTGGCAGGACTTCTGACCCTGTGGTCATACAAATAAACTTTCGGGCCTAAGGACAAAGTACTATACAGGAAACAACTTTTATAAAAGTACTATTCAGCAGTCATTTCCCAGTATCACTCTAGAAACAAGCTTATCTTCTTCTCTCATGATAAAAGTGATTTTTCATTACTTAATTTCATATGCCTCACTTTCTTAGAGACTTTTCAAATTATGGTAGCTCTGTGCCTCACAGTCGTCTTCGGACCCAACAACAAAATATGTGTTAATGACTAAAAGAAACCCACCCCTAACCTACATTTCTAAAATTTTAGTAACCCTACAAAGTATCATGGTTGCTGACTAAAAGGCTTTGACTTTGAAACTATCTATGTGAGTTGATTACTTTACTTTAGGCTAAAAGAAAAATCCAGCAGCATGGAAAAAAAGAGAAAAGAGCAATGAAAGGACATGCCAAATTATGTGATGCTTTTGTTTCAGTCAAAGATCCAAATATCAGCCTATTTCTGCTCCAATTTCAATTTTGTTGTGTTATCAAGCATAACACCATTTCAGATGAACAATAACATCAACACTAAATCTACCATATGTGGCAAGCCTACATTTATAAATAATTATAACATATCCATATTTACCTGGGAATATCTAGGTATAAGTCATAATTCTGAATGTTTAATTTTGTATCTGTATCTCCTCAACAAGATTTTATAGGTAAAAAAGACATTTATAGTTAAAGAAAGTCAAACTATGCCTGAATATTTTGCAGTATGAGAAGAAAAATAAGACAGTGATTTTTGCAGATATGTCTCTTTCTTAAAAAGTGTGCTCAGTTTTTGAGGATCTTCCCCACTGTAAGAGAATCTGCATGCTGAAGTTCTGAAAAACTTGTGACATGGCAGTAAATGTTCAGTGGAGAATTTAATTTCAAACTCATTACTTTCTGAAAACAATGTTTTTGCGCAGAAAGTGGGTTATCCATTTCTACAAACCTAAGTTATGATCCTGAAATGAAACAAGAGCCCAGTTCACAAGGCAGAAGTTAGAGATGAGAGACAGTGCTGTGTGTCATGAAAGGAGGCTTTTAAATAATACACAATAAATAAAAATGTAGTCTTCTTTCACAGCCTAGTTCTACATCTGCACTCAAAAAGCATGAACCATGAGCCACATGATGAATGTCTGTAAATGTTCACTGGGACTCAGAGTAAAGGTCAAAGTATATAAAATCAGTCAATCAGTCAAGCATCTGTCTGCATTGATTTTCACAGAATGTTCTTCAAATGCACAGGTGTGGGATTTAAACCATTTGCTGCTGCAAGTTATGAAGCATCACAGTGGTCCTTCCCCATACTTCAGCTTTCTACCTCACATATCATCTTAGTATCTCACCCTTGCAACATGACAAATCATTCTGCTTTGTATTAACTTTGAATAATTCCTCAGAGGTAGTAGGATTATTTCCATGTTAACTTATATATGTGAATAATTTTACAGTATCAAGCCCACACTGTGTAAATATTTGAGTCATGTACTATGTCTAAGGTGTATTTGAATCGTATGGTTGAACAGGGTCCCACATTTTCTAATGTAATACACAAACAGTCAAACTTTTGAAGTTTACATATTTTAATTTCTTAAACTCCTATTAACAATAATTGATAGGTCTTTTTAGATACTCTGGCACATTGGGATTAATCTTTGGTCAAAGAGAAAGCTCTCCTTGACAAGTGACTGCAGTAAGCCTTGACCACTTGGAAAGAATTTGAGCATGTCTAAACCTCTCTCAGCTAGTGCTGTTTTTATTGGTACCTGACATCCTTCTCAGCCAGCTCCCACTTCTCTGCTTGGCTGGGGTTTGTTTCCTATTGAGAACATTTTTGGTGGGCCATCCGAAGCAGTACACTTTGTTTCTTCATGTGCACAGCACCTGAAGGAATCGCAGAACACTTTAGAACTATCAAGAGCAACTTCAAATATCTTGGAAACCATACCATACCATAGATTTCTACAAGGTTTCTTTCTTCCTTTGCCTATGAAAATAGGCCTGAACTCTTGAAAAGTATTTTTACTAAAAAGTTCATCAACTCAGTGTAAGCTTAAGAGAAAAGACTAACTATGAAAATTGATACTGTTTAAGAGAAAAAGTCAAAACCGATTTCCAGGAAATTTTATCAGAAAACCAGCCTGTTTTTCAATTTGCTATAATTTTCAGTAATTTTGAATATATGAAGACAGCTATACATTAACATTCCCTTCCCCTCTGTAATTACTGAACATTTCTAGAGCTACCAAGGGAGAAATACAGCAACTTTGATTTCATGCAAAACAGCTGATATGCTTTCAGACAATTTTCTATTGTTTTTATTGTATGTTTGGCACACTGCAAGACTTTTTATTTTGCAATTCGACAATGCCTTTAGATTCAGAATAAACTGGATATATTTGTTTCTTCACTGTAACCACCATATATCTCATTATATTCACTTGCATGGAACAAGTGCTCTCAAACTGTGAGATGAGCTTTCCTGATGCGACTTAGATCTCTTCCAGGGCAAGATGTACCAAGTCCAGGGAAAAAAACCAAAATCAGCATTCATTTTCTCTTATTTTTCACCACTGGGCATAAAATAAACCTGGATTTTTAAAATTTATGATGGATAGAATTGGTGCTTCTGGTTTTTGATGACTTCCAAGCAGAAGTGAGCTGGCGAAGCAAGAAACAATACCAGAATGTTGTAAACAACACCAGGATGTTGTAAACAACACCAGATGATGTAAACTTTCACAACTGCGTGATATTTCTAGAGGTTTATTAGAAAGAACCTAATCCACAGGGATTTCCATTTTTGTTTCCCTCAGCAGTGGAAACATACCAGGCTGGTTTTAGTGTTTGATGATTTGATTTTTTTTTCCCCCCAAATATAATGGTACTTTTATCAATAAGCCTCGAAGTCAACTTTTCAAAGGTATGTTTTGTTTATCTGTTGGGGGAGAAATAATGAGGAAGAAAGTTGATTGATACAGTACTTCTGTGAGGGCAAGATTCTCTTTAGCTTCAAAATCACATACTTTGAACTGGACACTCAAGGCAGGTGTGCAGGTATCCAGATATGGGGTGGCAAGTTCATGTTAAGAATTGAAGCTTGGAAATAAGTCATGCAATATGATTTCTTCCTCATAGTGGTAGGCCACACAGTACGGGTGAAACAAAAGATTAGGAAGAGAACAGATTACAATAATGTACTGATACTCTGCCTGTTAACGTGATTTGTCTTTTATTATGCAATATCCATGGCTCAATCTGATCTTGTTTTAAGCTCTTTCAAATTAAGAACATATTTGTTCCCTTAGGTCAAGATCCCCAGCTCACAATTCCCATGTCAATGACATCTTCAGCTAGTGCCAATGGCAAGCAAATTTTGAATTTTAGATAACAGATATTTTACTAAAAAAAACCTAAATATATCTAATACTTACCCATTTGCTAAATCTTAACTGCATTTAATAATGAGCACTTTGTAAAAATATTCTGCATTTAGGTAGAATAGCTGTATATTTAAATCTGGATAAACTAGCTCAGTATTACCAGTTTTAAGGTTTTGTGATTAATCCCTCCTCTGGTCTATAGAAATTCCCCTAATTTCTTACAGTAAGTGATACTGCTTCCTTACTCAGACTTCATCCTGAACAATCTCATTCTTTAGTTAAGTCGGGACTCTCCCTGTCCTATAAAAACAGGGTTTATGAGCCTTTGCATAAGTTTCAGTTAGCAAAGTAAATTTCACCTTCAGTTAAAAGCTTCCACATTTTGTGGGGGGAGAACCTATTAATTCGTGAGCATGCTCTTACTAGAGACTGAGAGTTTTCAAGAAATTTTCTGTAGAAACCTACTTGTTCATACCAAAAAGAGAAAGGCAATTATTGTATCAGATCTCATTCTTAAAGATAAACCTGTTCAAAATTTAGAAGTTCCCAACTTTCCTGGCTCTATCAGAGTTCAAAAATTTATCTTTTTTTTTTATTTTGGTCTAAGTTGAATCATTTTGCATAATAGTGAAAGATCTATTTTTCCATATAAATGGAAAATATACATTACATATAAATTACATATTACATATAAACATATGTAAACATTACATATAAATCTATTCAAAAGACACTGAACATTAAGAGGAAACTTTAAGAAAAGACAAGCACAGTGTCCAATATAATTCTGAAGAATCAACAATGAAGCTTGAGAAATAATTTTTTCTCAGCTGACATTCAGTAGTTACCCTGTTGGACCAGCTTTTCTACTCCTTTTTGAAAATTATGCTACAGAAGAAGAAAAGCCCTACAAGATACGTAGCTAAAATAGTAAAATCAAGCAGTTAGAACTGTGAAAATCAAGGAGTTGGAGCTGCATTTGTGATTTTAAATTTGTTCCTTTTAAGACATACTTTATTTTAAACGGTCATTACTATAAACTGTCATTACACAATTACTTTGAATATTTTCCACATAATTCTGACATGGTATATAATCATTATTCAAGCGAGTAAATATTTAGTCGAAAAATTCAACCCATCTTTATCTACAACCACAGAAATATAGAATGGTTCAGGTTAGAAAAGCCCTACAAGAGCATTTATGGGGAGATCTGATGAATGTGCTACAATTATGCACTGGCCAATAACATTAGCAAACACTAGATTTGACATAATTTCCCACATTAAGCTCCCTTGTATATGTGTATAAATATTTATTTACAAGACTGAACTATCACCATTTTTCTAAGGCTGCTATTTCTTCTTCTGGGACTATACAGTAGCCTAAATCCTAAAAACGTCTAAAAATGTTGAATGTGGAAATCCCTACTGCTTGTTGCTCTTGATAGCCTGCAGTACTGCAAGGCAGTCTATAGAAGATGGAAATGAGGAGACATTTCATCTTGTACACATGGAATAGCAGTAATTATTCAAAATAAATGCAAAGACATTTTCACTGAGAATCAGTTTCCTTCAGAAAACAGTTTGTTCCGTATAATTTAATAAAATAAACAAAACAAATTTTAAAAGGGTAGAAAGCCTCCTGAATGTAATGATGAAGATATGAGAGGAATTCAGACATTTTATTCACTGAAGAGTTAGCACAACCTACACACAGACAAACACAAGTCCTTAGTTTTAAAACGAAGCAAGGGTTGAACAACAGTTCACAAAATTCCCCCCAAGACCCTTTCAAGTAAGTTAGAAAGAAGAACAGATTCTCACGTTAATAACATAATTTATGTATTGTTTCACAAGACTATTAAAGGTTCCTGTGAATATTCAGTCTTGTGCCAAAGCACACATCACTTCACGAGTTTTCTGCTGAGTTTCCTTTCGAACATCCTCTGCACATCACTACGTGACCAGCTGAAAACCAGCAAGCTGTCACAGACCAAGGCACGGGGCATACAGACAGGCTCAGGGGAGCTACAGACAGACTTCCAGGAGGGTCCCTGCTCCTGTGGTCTCTGCCAAGGACTGAGCCAGCAACCCCAGCTCAGAAAGGGCTCTGTGCAGACACCACGGGCAGTGGAAAAGGAGCAGGAGGCGGTGTCCCAGGAGCCAGGGCAGAGACTCCCCTGTAGTGACCACGGTGGAGGGGATACCCACAACCATGCCAGACCCCACGTCCCAGCGGATGGATAGCTCCTGAAGAAACTTGTCACCATGCAGAGCCCACTCTGGAGCAGGGGAAAAGTGTGGACTGACCACAATGCCCACCCCTCATTACTCTATGAAAGTAACATTCTAAGAAGTCTCTATGAATTTACTCTCAAGTTAAATAGACCAATATTTTTATTACATTTGAAAAAGAAAAACAAAGTAACACACTGCACAGACCGACTTTTACAATATTTTCTTTCTATTAGGTGTGCCAAATAAATCTTAGGTCTGATTTTTCCTCCATGAAACCTGTTGGACAGCTCAGGCAAAGAAATTCCTTCAAATATTTAATACATCTAAAGTTTGTCATGCATCATCAGAAATCATGTATGCTTTTTTCATTTAATAAGTTTTAATTAAATCTTTCTGGAAACATCTGATTATAGATCAAATCATAATTTGTGGAAGTTGAAAATAAATTTCCAAATTCTCATCTGTTGAGTAGCAGGTAATTGTCAGTGAAACACAAGAAAATATTTTTAATATTTAATAGCACTGTCCAGTGTTTCTTGAGTAACTCTTAAGATGTAATTACCAAGAAAACCACGTATGTTTTGATTTGTCCACACTTCTATCCTGGAAACTTCTGATCTGGGCTGGATGCTACAGTGAATGACTCTTGGCAGCTTTGGCTTAGGAAGTCCTGCTTTTCCTAACCAGTGAGATGGATTTTCACAGTCCTTGCTGGGCTTTATGCTTCAGCACAGCTCTCTGGCTACTTACATTTCAAGTGCATATTTTAAAACTAACTTTATATCTCCAACCCACACTGGCATCACAGAAACAACTGCCACCTAGACCTATTCACAGATGATTTGGTTGCATACGACACGACAGCTGCTGTTGATTCTGTCTTAATATCAATAACCTGTGAAAATACATTCACCATAACTGCAGCCTTCCACGCTGAACTTCATAGAGTAGTTCAAATCATTGTTTGCTGCAGGTCATTAAGAAACTAGTAAACAGACTATTTAACAATGATGCTAATGTAAATTTTCCATGACAGCAGTCACTGGTATCCTGCTGACAAATGATAATGTCCTCGCAACGTGTCCTTAGAGCTCAGTAATTACTTCTGTATTCATGAGTGTATTTGGCTGGAAGTTTACCTGATCTGAATGTAAAATCCCTCTGCAAAGTTTAAATGTGCTAAGTGCACCAGGTGCATGTACAACATGAATATGTTCAAAATACCTCATAACAGAATAGGAAAACATTTCAAGGAACCAAAAGTTAAATGCTCCAAAAGAACTGCAAAAAAGATAGCTTTAAAAGTGTCTTGGCTACTTGTGTAAAGAAGGCTTCTGATATTTCAAACACCACTAGCATAGTTTGAAGCACAGTTTTATGATCATGGTTCTTTTAAGCTGCTTTTAAACCTCCTAAACTATTTGAAGGACAACATTTGAATTTCAGTAGTCAAGACAGAATAGCTAATATTTTTAAACGAAATTTATATTTTAAAGTGTCCACTACTTGATTAAATTTACCTCCAAGTGCATAAAGAAAAAAATAATACAGTATTTGAGGCATCAGTGATTACATGCGAGAAGTCATATTAGAGAGGGATAGTCTCAGAAAATAAGACAATATGTATCTTTAAAAGAGGGATAATGGGCAATCCCAAGAAAACAGGACACTTCGCCTAACCACAGACTGCATTCAAATGGAATAGATGTGTACACAGAAAACTCAGAAAAACCTGAAGAATAATAAAATCAAACAATGTATATTTTTCAAAAATGAACTATGTCAAGCCAGGTTAATCTCCCAGGGCAGGATAACTATATTACTGGGTGAGCTGATTTTAGCTGGTGTAATTTCCTTCATAGTAGCTGGTTTGGTGTCTGGTGTCTGGTTCGTATTTGTGCTGGAAGCAGTGTTGGTAACACCAGGATGTTGTAGCTACTGCTGAGCAGCACCTAGACAGTGAAGGCCTTTACTGCCTCTCACCCCACCCTACAAGCAAGTAGCTCAGTGTGCACAAGGACTTGGGATGGGACATGGCTGGGACAGCTGACCCCAGCTGACCCAAGGGACATTCCAGACCGTACAGCACCGTGCTCAGCATATAAAGCTGAGGGGAGAAGAGGGAAGGGAGGATGTTCAGAGTGATAGTGTTTGTCTTCCCAAGTCACTGCTATGCATTATGGAGCCCTGCTCTCCTGGAGATGGCTGAACACCTGCCTGCCCATGGGAAGTGGCAAATTAATTTCTTGCTTTGATTGTGTGTGTGTCTTTTTCTTCTTAAACTGCCTTTATCTCAACCTATGAGTTTTCTAATTTTTACCATTCTGATACCTCAGTCATGCTGCAGAGGGAGTGATCAAGTGGCTGTGTGGTGCTGAGTTGCCAGCTGGGGTTAAACCACAACACAGGGAAGAAGAATAAATTTGTAGTATCTTGAGTACAGTAAGAAATTTAATATTTTTCCATATTAAATTCTTGTAGGAAAACAAGGGAAATGTCATCTAGATGAAAAAAACATAGAAAGACTGTGTGTGACTTCTTGGAAAGCTCTTCTCAAAGAATAACTATCAGTATCAAAAGGGGATTTTCTTTCAGACTGAATCCCTCAGAGATTTCAGGCCCAACTGCATTCCGTGCTTTCATTAAAAGGTATGGATTAAAAAGCTTAAAAATATTGTGGATAAAATCAGGATATGTGAGGGTTACAGAAGGCTGGAGAACAACCTGAGAATCCAGAACTGTCCTAATAAATACATAATCTAGAATTTAAAAAAAAAATGAAAAAGAAATAAAGTTCAGAGCAAAATCACTAGTAAGGAGAAATGAATACTTAAAACACCAAGTGAGGAAAAAAAGACCTAGAAGTTTAAGAGTATTAGAAAAGATCTGTGAGTCAACAGTGCAGAATTACTCCAAAAGAAGGAAAGGGAAAATCTGTTGTCAAGCATTTTGCAGGTAAGACGGGTGAGAATCATTTCCCTCTACTTGTTTACAGGGACAATGCAGCTGAAGGAGTGACAGTGGCTTTCAGTGCCATACTTCAAAACACACGTAGTCACTCTTGAAAGAATACAGAAGAAAACAGCAGGAAGGAGAAAAGGGCCACTTTCTTACTTCAGAAAGTATTAGTAGTGAAGGAAGACCGTAAAAATAAGGGTTTCTCTTAGTCTAGGCAGACAAAGGCTTGATAGATCTTTTAGGATATGGCAGATTGTTAATAGAAAAGAAAATGATCAATTGTTACCAATCATTCATGTGAAAGAAAGAAAAAAAGAACCCAGTATAACTTGCAGTAAAGACTATATAGGTCATATATTAATAAAAAACAATTGAGAGGAGAAAGCTTGAACAGGACACCCTTGGAGAGTCTTTTAGCAGAAATTCTAAAAAAAAGTAGCAGATAAAAATCTCTGTAGGAAGCTCTGGTGTATTTGTTCCCTCCCAGAGCCAGAGGACTGGACGATATAACCTTTGGAATCTATTCCATCCCTGCATTTCTAATTCAATGACCACATGATGTGCTTTAGCAAAGACCACTTATGGATCTTTTAAAAGAGTGCTCTAAGCGAGCACTAAGGTTAGATCATTTCACCCTTTCGCAAAGTAGCATTTTCTTCCCCTAAAGGCACCCCTGCTTGCCTTGCACTTACTTCCAGATTACAGTGCTATTTAGCACAACAAAGGCGTGAGAAAGTTAACATAAAACGTGTTTTGGGTAATTTTTATAAGTATGTATACATTAATGATTACGACAAAATCTGACCTGTTTTAAAAGATGCTCAATGAAAAAACTTTTTACCAATAATCCCTAGTCCTTAGAGTATGAATCATTGTGTATCAACTATTAAATAAACCAACAACTTATAAATTCATTTCTTTTCAGGGACATTAGTGCTAGATGGGATCATTACAGCACTGAATTGCTTCATAAACTTTACTTAATAATGCAGCAGATAAACCCACCTTCATATGGAATCTTCCCTATGTATTTCAGAAGAAGAAATGACTGTATAAATACTGACATGTCTTGACTATCAGAATACTTGTAGGAACTTATACTTACAGCATTTAAGGCATCAAAGACTGATTTTATTGGGAAATAGATTCTAGTTCTGCAAACACAGCACATGGCTATAGCTGAATGACAGCAATTATCTCGTCTGCAGCTTTTGCCGTGTGGGGGACAGGGGCTGGAAGCCAGCTAGAGCTGAGCCAAAGAGGCAGATTTATTTGAGATAAACTTTAACCCTACCACGGAGAGAATATTACAAGTTTGGATACAGAAAGGCCAAAACTGTGGGCTGAAAATGCATCTTCAAATCCAGGCAATATTGTGTGATTCTAATTAATGTGAAAATTAGGCAGAAAATAAAGAATGTGTCTGTGTGGGATTTGAGAAGAGCATTGCATTACTTGATTGTATGTTTTTTTCTGAAGCTGAAAAACAGTGTCATGTAAGTAAGTAATACTTTGACACAAAAGTACAGATGGTATTACAGCAGGATATTTATCTCTCAGACATGCAGACAGGTCTGTTAGGGACCACGAAACGCAAGACAAGATCACAGGATGTAGGTGAAAAGTGTCATTTTTATTGGCAATAATCCTCATTAAAACTAATTTTTATGAGCAGTTTAATGTATCAAACTCCAGTTACATTCTGCAAGTATGATTTTGCAGAAAGAATATTGAAGGTTTCCTGGTTATCATGCTTGAAATATTTTTTATCAAATTTGCTTCACTTCATGAGTTAAAAAGACAGGGCAGAGGCTTCTTCTCAGCAATTTCACCATTCCCTTTCTCCCCCTGGATCTGGAATAGTCCTTTTTGCTCATCCAGCATCATCAATACTGAGACTTCTGCAGCTGGAGCTGCTGAGGTGATTGTCTGATAGTGGTGGCACAAGCCACACAGAAACCTGCTCCCCCCTTCCTGTGGGTGACAGCACTCGGGAGGTGAACAAGAGAAATGAGCTAAAAACTATGGCCTTCAAACAAAGGTGAAATGTGGGGTGTTTTTTCACAGGTAATGACAATTAGGTCAATACAGCAAAATGCTGTGGGTAGTGAACAGAGGCTATTCTTTATACGGTTCTGACATCTTCCTCACTCTGCTGAGTAGATTATGTCACAGAGGTTATGGCAAGACATTTTAATGAGAACTGGTAAGATAATGAAAAATATTTTCCATCAACTTTTGGCAAAAAAACCCCAAAATACAAAAATGTTTAGGGGGGAAATATTTTTTTTCATGGAATTAGTGTGATGTTTTAATATGTTTTTGTGGTCTTGGTTTTTTGGATTTTGGCTTTTTTTTTTTAATATAATCCAAAGATACAGTCTTTATTTTATTTAGGAAAAAGCAATTTTTATTCATAAGAATTCACATTCCAAATATCTGTAATTATCTAAATTGGATTTCTGTCTCCTGATTTTCTTCTGGTTTCTTCCCATCTCATTCCACACTGAATTCAGTTTCACTGCAAAGCGTTCACCTGCGGGGGGTTGTCTTTGTTACTGTGACCGTTCTTTGCTTAGAAGATGTAGAACCAATGTCCTGATCCCGGATAAAAAAGGAAATTTTTAAGTACTGCATGATTCAGAAGGGCCATATGCATGTCTCCTGTCCATGGCAGAGGGACATGTGGGTGAATGACCTTTCTTAACCTGTACCCTCCCTTTCAGGTAACAACCTGAATTTTTGGTGTGGGTGATCACTAACCAGACTCCTGAAATATACCCAGGGAAAACCTTCCTTTGCTACTTTAGAAAAGTACTCACATAAGTACAGAAAAGGAGAATCAAATGCATTTATTTTAAACCCTATTTCACCTAAGTTTACAGCCAGTTGCTCTAATTTGTACAGTACCTAGAAGAGTAGCAATAACTCATTTTGAATTCAGTAATTACTATAAGCGATGGGCAGAAGTCAGCATTAACAAAAGTTGATATTTTTCCCTGTATAAACAAGACCAGATGGGCTCAGGTGGAATGCTTCTAGGTTGCTGCATTTTCCCCACAAGCACACCACTAATTGATGAGGAAATTGCCCTATACTTCAGAATTGCCTGGTATTTACTACTGCAATAAGCTGTACTTAGGAAAGAAACATTGCTTGAAACTTTTGTATTTTCTCAGGTACACCCTATGATGCAGCCCAGGTTATAAATATGGACAGAAAAAAATCTATTAAACCATTATAAATGTAATGAATATGAGGTCAAATTTAAAGGGCATCGATTCCAATTTTGTTCTTTTATCAAATTCTCAGGAACTGAAGCTGTCTGGGAAGTATTGCAGAAGAATTTCACAATACTAATTGATTGAGAAATAAAATGGCAAATGAAATTCTGTATCAAAAAAAAATACAAAGCAGTGCACATGGGAAAAATAACCTTAACTATGCATACACAATTATAAGCTCTAAATTAGCTATTACCACTCAGGAAAGAGATATGGAAGTCTTTGTGGATAGTTTCCTGAAAACATTATCCTCATGCTCAGAAGAAAATGATGTTTTAGGAACGATTAGAAAAAAAAATGAGTTAAGCAGAAACCAGTTTTACACCTGAAGAAACACATCCTATTTCATGTGTTTTTCAGAAAGACATAGGAAGTGGCAGAGAGAATAGTGGCAAGGAGGATTGATACATAGTATAGACTATAAGATACGGGAATACAGAAAGAGGTGACTGAAGGGTGATATTAAAACAGTATATAAAGCTATGAATGACATGGCAAGGTAAATCATTTTTTATTTGCCTTTGGGAATTTCCAGGAAATTATCCCTACAAAATAAGGTTTAAAACAAACTAAATAAACTACTTTCTTAGTATGGGGTTATAGAGCTCATTTGCATGATGCTGCTGGACACTGGATGTAAATACAAGGCAACAACAACTGTAGGCAAGTCTTCAACACAAGAACCTCTAGAAAATCTTTTAGTTTAGAAGCCTCAAAGCTGTGGCTGTCAGGAGGTCAGAAGACTTAGCAAGAAATAGCCTCTCCAAAGTCCCTTAAAGTTTAAATGAAAAGCTGGTCAGTTCTCATACCCTTCCCTAACAAACCTCTATAAGGTAATGTTACACATAGGATACTGTTATAAATGGACATTGAATCTAACTTAATAAGGCAGTTCTCAATTATATCAGTGTTACCACATTTTTCTCAGACTGAAAAAAAAACCTGACTGGTATCAGCACAATTTAAATTATAATCAGGATTTTTCACTTTTCCCAACAACTTCTCTTTTCATGGTCATGGTGTCTTATAGTATCCCTTTAATTTCTTCAGGTCACTAGGTTTGCAAAGAATGATGTTAACATGCAGCACAGTAGAAAGGAGTAGGACTGGTGGATGAACACATTCAAAGCCAGATGAATTGCACCACAGTTGTTCCAGTATCAAAATAAGACTCTTAATGAGAAGTACTATTAAAAATAATTAACTGTTCTCTCTACTCCAGAATTTAGAGGAATGAAAAATAATAAGAATGAAAATGGGAGGAAAAAATCTTGCAAAATGGAAGAAAGTGCTGTAGAGCAACTTCCTGAAAAAGGGTTGTGCTACCGAAAGGAAACTGTATCTTCTTCTGGTGCATGGCTCATCTATTCAGTACTGCTGGTATCATTTCTAAAGGTGACATCAGACCATGCCAAAGGGTGGAGTGCAAAAAATTCTACATAAGTGGTTTGCATTTTATTTACTTTTTATTGCCTATAAGTGCTAAGCACTTCATAAAAGACATAGCCTTGTCCCAGAGTTTACAGTCTAAGGGATCTATTTGACAGATATGTGAGCTACAGCATTTCATAAGGCAAGAAAGGACTAAGAAAGGACAGGGTGTTGACCCAATCGGTTTTACCATCATTTATTTATTGCTGAAGCATTTCCAGTGGCCACACAGTGGAAGCTGCAATGAGAATTGTGTTTGAAGCAAGACTAATCTAAATGAAGGAATCCCATTTTGGGATGGATCTCTGTGCCCAGAGGGTCATGCCATAGGGTGCCATAGGAAGCCGTTGTGGTGCAGATATTTGCCTACTCTAAAAGGACTCAGTAGGAGCCCTGGCAAAAAGGCCAGTGGCAGGGTGTTGTCTGTTTTAAAGCTGTCACCACTTCTGTGCACCTGGAACCTGCTGGGAAGGGGTGATGGTGGGTGGATCTTTATTTTTGTGTCTTTTGTTAGTGAAATTGTCCTTTTCCTTTCCTCCTCTCTGTGCTCCTAATTGTCACAACCTATCCTTGACAATTGGCACAGCTTTACTTTCTCCCATTCTCACTCAAGACTTCTTCTCCCTCACAACATTATGGATCTTCAGACACATAATGGCATGCCTTTTTAATAGATGGTGCAGCTGGGATTTGCATTTCAGAGGCAAGAACATATAAATATGAACCAAAGTTGGTACTTCAGCATGTGGATATTTATCTACTACACACGCAACACAAACTCTGTCCACAGTGCCAAGTCTGTCTTCTCCATATCCTGCGTTTCCTCTGGGATTCCCGTAAGATGGATGCCTCTGGTATCTTCTCTGCAGTTTTATTCATCCTAGCTAACATACAGCCTTCGTCTCTTCTTTAGAGTAAATCTTCTCATATTATTCCAGTTCCTGCAGGTTCTTTTCATACAGGCATTTTGTTCAAGCACAAGACTATCTGATCAAGAAAACAGCCAAGGGTTTCCAAACCTTGCCAGAGGGGGAAAAAAAATCATATTCTTGCATCTTTTGCAGCAGGAGTCATTCACATGCTGCAGCAGACAGTCAGCCTCAGCTGATTCTCTACAGAGTGAGTCTTCTCTCTAGTGGTGGCCTCCAGCCAAGGCCAACAGGACCTGTTTGTGCCCTAAGGCACAGCAAGCCTCCCCCACTGACAGTCCCAAGACAGACCCCCTCTAGTCTATCACTTCCATACAACTGATGCATCCAACAAAGCTTCTTTCAATAATTTCTTAATTTCTCTGATATTTCATTGTGGCACTCTGAGATCTGTCCCTCGTTCCCTTAATCACCAACCACAGCTCTCATAGTCTGCCTGAGGGGAACCAAGGGAATCCTAGGACCTCAGTTCAGAAATGGCTTCATGCAGCTCCTCCTCAGGTGCCACCAGGAAAACACACAGGCTCTCCCCTCTGGTCTCCTCTTGCTTGGCAGGGTGCAGCTATATTGGTTTGTGTGGCAAGGCTGGGGTGGGAGGGTGTGCTGCAGGGGTGACCTCTCTCACAAGACACCACAACCTCCCAAAAGGAGCCAGTTTCATCCAGCTCCGAAACAGACCCATCGCTGCCCAAATCTGATGCCATCAGTGATGCTTGGTGGCACCCCTGGGATAACTTATTTAAGAAAGGGGCATAAACCACTGCACAGCAGCTGCATGAGAAAAGAGTGAGAAAAATGGTGAAGAAACAGCCCTGCAGACACCAAAGTCAGTGATGAAAGAGGGGAGGGGGTGCTCCAGGCACCACAGCAGCCCATGGTCAAGACCCCAATGAAGCAGATATCCAGCCATCCATCCTGTGGAATACCCTATCCTGAAGCAGGTGGAGGTGCCTCAAGGAAGCTGCAGCCCACAGAGAGCTCATGCTGGAGAAGGCTTTCTGTTAAGAGCTGCATCCCATGGCGAGCCTCCACTAGAATAGACTGCTCATGAAGAACTGTTCCCAATGGGAAAAACCCACCCTGAAGCAGAGAAAAACCATGAGAAGAAAGGAGCAGCAAAGTGTTATGGACTAACCAGAACCCCCACTCCTCATCCCTTTGTACTGCTCAGGAGGACGAGGGAGAAAAGTCGTGAAAGGAGTGAAGTTGAGCCTGGTAAGAGGTGTGTGTGTGGGGGGGGTGTTTATAGTTTTGTCCTTGTTTCTTACCATCCTATTCTATTCCTCATCGGCAATAAATTATCTTTACCCAATTTGAGTCTGTTTTGCCTGTGATAGTAACTGGTGAGTGATCTCCCTGTCTTTACCATGACCCATCAGCTTTTTCCCCTTATTTTTCACCCCCTTCCCTTTTGGGAATGGGAGAGCAGCTTCGTGGGCATTTGGCCATCAGACAAAGCTAACCCACCAGAGCTGCAGTGAGTCTAAAATCTTATCTCACCTTTCCTCCCCTCCAGCCTTAATCTTGATTACATCCCTGTTGCCTTTCCTGTTCCAGTTCTTCTGTAAGAAAAACTTTGTGGTCTATTACTTGATCATCTGCCATTCCCTTCTCAAAACTTGGGATTTTTCCCCGTCGATACTGCAATTCTTTACTTTTTTCCCCCTTGTGTCTTTCAAGTAAAATTGCTATAGTACGGACTCATCCCCTTTCTTTTCTCTCCTCTCCACAGCTGCAAAAATGATCCTGAGCTGTCTGAGCAAGGGAGTGTCAAGTGGAGGACGGGATTATTTCCAGGAATAGCACTGAGCGATACCATTACAGGAATACTGGGTTCATCTCTGACAGTCAACATTAGAAAACAAAGCTAGAAAAATGCAGGTTTTAACAAATGAGAGTAGATATCAACTTGAACAACTTGCTCAGGGAAGTGATGGATTTCCTGTCTCTTGAAGTCTTTAAATCAAGATTGGATGTTTCTCTAAAATATATTGTCCAACTCCAACAGAAATTACAGATTTGATGTAGGAACCATCTGGGTGAGACTCTTGGTCAGATCAGGTTAGACCACTGTATGTTCCTTGCTCAGTCTCAAATTAAATTACCACGCTACCATTGTGTTTGAAAAAGACCAAAGCACATTCCTCAGCTCGGTTAGCAGGCGGTAACTTGCTGATCCACTATAATGGATACACGTCTAAAATCCTAATATTTAATACTTATTTGGCATGAATTCACGTGCCTATGTGCCAGCAAATTAACTAAACATTTTACCTGTTTCCAAGTTCACTTGCTCCTAGTGGCAAAGAACCAGCCAGCCATGGAAATATTATCTCATTTTCATTGTTTTTTATTCGGGTTTACGAAGTCAGAAAGTTAAATGATGAAGAATGGAGGAAAAGAGGAATCAAATTTTGGGGAGAATTTAGGGAGACAAGGGAGGCAAAGCAAGGAAGAAGAAAAGAAAATCAAGCAAGAGCAAAAGCAGAGGCCACAAAAAGACATGAGTAAATAATGTGAAGAACAAGCCTGCTGTTACAGAGGGAAGACTGGAAAACGTGAAGGGAAAGTAAACAGAAGTAGAGGATTTACTGAAACATAAAGGAATGAGTATTCTGAAATGCAGGTTAAGCCTGTTTGCCATTGATCTGCAAAGAAATCTTTCAGAAAGTAATTCATTTACAGGAACTCCACAGTCTCCCAAACACACGCACACACGTGTCATGCACACAGCTGCACACATCCATGATGCTAAGTCTGTCTGTCCATCTCTGCTTTCAATGTTCTCTGCTTACTCTCCTGAGTATGTGGTAGATGCTAAAGAGCTCACAATCATTCTTCACAAATCACTGTCACCCTCTGCAGCAAATAGAGGGGTTGTCTTTCACCCTGCAACAGGAGAGCTTGAGGATACAAGGTGCAGTAAAAAACTAAGAAAGTAAACTTGAGTGAAAGGAGGCACAACTCTGATCTTGGAGCAAATATGTGTGTTTCAAAGCAGAGCCACAAAGTACACCTTAAAAAAAAAATCAATATTCTTTCATATTGCCAATTAACATTTTAAAATTATGCTACTGCATCTCCAATCATTCCCTGTGACTGATAGAAATATCTTGTAAAGCCACATGTGAAGCTAGAAGCTCCCTTCTCTGACATACAGCTATTGTTGGATGATTTCATTACCTATCATTTATTATATATATATCTTTTAATTATTAACTGCAATAGACCCAGACTTCTGGCAGCTCCTCTGGGAAACTTCTAAGGCTAGAAAAGAAAAATTCAAAGGCACCAAAAAAGGACTAGACACTAAAAGAGCTCCATTATCTTTTCCCACTAAAATATATTAAGGAAAAAACTGGGGAAAAAAAATGGGGGAATAAAAAAAAACGGGAGGGAAAGAAAAAAAGAGAGGGAAAAGGAGGCGGCATAGGAGCAGTGAAGTTTTCCCTTCCATTCGCTGTCCTTCCCTTTGGCAGGAGTGCCACAGCGCTGAGCGCTTCCCTGCCCTGGTCCCTGCGCTCCATCCTCTGCCGCAAAGCCGGCAGCGCGGAGGGTCCCGCTGCTCCCGCGCGGAGCGGAGCGGAGCGGAGCGCCCCCCCGGGGAGGGGGGACCCGCCTGCCCAGCCGCCTGCCCCGCTCCGCAGCCGCTCAGCACACGCACATCCGCCCTGCTACCTTCATTAATAATAATTGGTACTTAATAGCAGCAGCCCCAGTAATGGGCTGCAGCGGCCGGGGCGCTGACCTTGCCTGCCCCTCCCGCCCTACGCCCGCGGCACAAACTTCCGCGGCCCTGCGCGGCCGCGGATGGGCGACGGGCAGGAAAAAGCCGGGGGGAGCGGGAGAGGGGGAAAAAAAACCAAACCAAACCAACTAAAAACCCCAGCAAAAAATTAACAATAAAGGCGAGCGCCGCGCGCGCTG